>CABFOW010001845.1:0-24165 GCA_902141385.1 Timema californicum
AGTAAAGCCTCGAAAAGGAGTGCAACAACTTTAACCTAGGGGCTGGGGATCTGTTCTCTCCTTCTCTGTGACCTAGGCTCAAATTTCGTTCAAATTGGTGACACATTTGACAGTTATCGTGGAAAAAACATCCGGATATCAGAAAGACAAATGAAATGCCTGATTGTCGAGTTAAAACCTAGCCTCGCTACGCTTGCTTAGTTAATGTTGACCTAAAAATAATACTTAGCACCACGTCTTACTACCCGTTCGAGCTATACGTTTAAGTACTAATTATGCTAATGTGTTAGAAATGGGAAAGGTTGAATTTAGAGGAAGTGAACCCACATTTGCGTGGAGGGCGAGTGTAAAACCATTTACGAAAAACCACCCAGACTTCACCCGAGCGAGATTCGAACCTCGATTTCCCCATTCTCAGCAGTCCAGCTCAATACGAAGCTAGCGCGTTAGCTAACTACGCCACCGATGCGGGTGACCGTAAAATGAACGTTATAGTTTTCTAAAAGTTATTTTCTACCACAATCGATATATTATATTTATTGTCACTGTTTGAAATGCCGCTCTCTGTTCCTAGATGTCGCACGCTTCGCACGCCGGCCAATATCCTGGTGATCAACCTCGCCGTGAGCGACTTCTTCCTCGTGGCCAAGACACCCATCTTTATCTACAACAGTATATACCAAGGACCAGCTCTGGGAAAACTAGGTATGTCTCTTTCATTTACAAGGGGCTTGGCCTAGAGACTTCACTTTTACCATGTAAGGTAGGTTGAAAAGAATTAAATTGTCAAACAAGAAGTAGCTAAAAAAATAAATAAAAAAGCTTTAACTCCATGGCGTCAACCCACAATCAGCAATCAATGAAGATAGATGTATAAAACTTCCCACACCTATTAACTTTAAGTGAGGTGACCTGGCGGTATAGGGGTAAGGTGTCGGACTTCTGTGTTGGGGGTCTAGGGTTCAATCCTCGGACCCGACTCAGATTTATCTGATTGCCAAACCCTTCCTTCACCTCTGACAAGTGTATTAATCACAACTTGTGAATGTGTGGAATGCCAGGCCTCCACCGTGGTTCGGATCCCACGTTAAATTGTAGGTCCTCCATTTCATCTCACATTTACCTTAGCATTACACATTAGCGTAAGTGCGTGCAACCCGAACGGGTAGTAAGACGTGGTGCTAATAATAATAATAATAATAATAATAATAATAACTCAAAGTGTATTATTTTTAAAATTTAAATTATTGACTTACTATAAATGAACGTGTAAATATTTCAATAGGATCGACTGAATACTTTCTAAACTATTAAATATTTACTACTATAACATAAAAACTACATTTTTGAGTAATCGTTTATTTTTATTTAATTCATTTTACATTGCCGTGCTAAGGTTTTAAATGTGTTTTTAATCAATGGTGTATTAGTTTTGAATCATAAGCTATTTTATTTTTGCATTTAGGAGGTTGGTCTTGTTAAAATTGCTTGAGCCTCATCTCATGATGTTTATAGCTTTTAAACATCACTTACTATATTAGATTTTTGCACGGATGACCATATCTGACACGATTTACTACAAGCGATCAAAGCGGTCATTTTAACTAACTAACATTTTATTTCATTTTTAAACCAAAACAATGACCTCCATCTATAGCACCCAGACACTACCGACAAATTATAAGAGTATGTTTCACTAAGTTCACAGGTCCTGGCAAGATAAGAAAGCTCGCCTAGCCTTATTCTCGACAAGTTCATCCAATTTTCTTTGGTGGCGAGGTTGTCAATCGGCATTTGAATCTTAGCTGTACGTACTGATGGCGTTTCCCCCCCCCCTCCCCCTAAATGACTTCTTACTCTTCCTCCACGTAAATGAGGGTACATTTAATCTAAGCTTCTCCTCCCAGCACCATTAAAGTGCGAAAAGACCTGCCGGGAAGTACTACGCGTTGCATAGCTAATATTTATTTGAAATAATTGCTTGTTTAACTTTCTAGCATATATCCGAGATAGTCGCATATTTATACAAATAAGAAAATCGGCCCTGTGGTATAATGGTAAATACATCTGGTTACAAGCCTAGTGGCCCCTGGATCAATTTCCGGCTGGTGTTTTAGGTACTTTTCCAGAAAGGGGAACTACCCCAACGGTCCCCAGTGTTTGGTTAGTTGGGTTTAAGTGTTTCCACTGGCTCCACACCCTCACACTCACTATCACCATCACTTCATCTCATCAGGACATGGAAAGACCCTCCACGGAAAGAATGTACTACTATTAGTACATTCGGGTGTCCCTTGGGCAACGGTACTTTAGTACTGGCTAGTCTTTCCACATACTGGACTCTGAGTGATTTAGCCCAGACTCGATGTATATATTTATTGTTAGTATGCGGATATGTAAAAGACGTGNTACTATTAGTACATTCGGGCATCTCCTGGGTAACGGTACATTAGTACTGTTCTGACTAATCTTTCCGCAAACTGGGCTACGAGTGATGTAGCCCAGACGCGCAATATGATATTACTGTACAAATGAGAAAGGTATGAGGAAGGTATAATATGGATGAAGTTTATCCACATTTGCACCAATTAGAGTACAGTTCCTCTAGTATGCTTTAATGTACTGTACATAATCACATGGCAAAATAATAAGAAGAAAGACTTTAATTTTGTTAAAAATGTGTAACTTATGTTTTTATTGTAGGCCTACGCTTGTTAAGTGTAAAAATGAGTCTGTTATTCATTGGCTTTCTTATATTATTATATCATTATGTAGTTGCACGGTAGCAATGAGGAGCCATTTAGAGGGAATAAGTCCGGATTAGTGTAGAGGGATAGTGGGAAACCTTTTAATTGAAAACACTTGCTACACACGACTGGGATTCACACCCTGGCCATCCGTCACTGATAAACGATCATAGTTGAGGTTGACGTTTAGTCACGTGTCCATCTAACTTCTAGGCGTTATATTACATACATATTATTGTTTTAAATTGGTGAGGCATGAGTTTATAGTAGGTTGAATACAGGTATGCTTATCGAGGTTAAAATGTATATTTTATAGAATAAAGGCATAGATATTGTATAATTTATACATGTTATATAAAATTTCTTTTTAAGAACAGTCCCAAATACTATATCGGGATCAGGCGATATTTTTGTAAAGGGTTTTCCACTTTTCCCCCACGCGAATGCGTGTACATTGCCTCTAAAATTATAACTTCCTCATTTACATTCTATTAGAAAAATTAATGTGTGCGTTTAACCCAAATGTGTACTTATACTAGACTATTATTTATATACAATATAATATATCAGCCAGAAAGTAAGTGTGTGTGTATTCAGAAAAAGATAAGGCACTTATAGAAAAGCCAGAAAGCTGATATTTCGTGGAAAGGTAGAGGGATTATTTCACATAGCCAGAAAAATCTAAAAATGAGAAATTTCAGAAAGGGAACTAGAAAATAGGGGAGATATAATTAGTAAAAACTTAAAAGATGAGGTATGAAATTAAAATTTGGCACACAAGTAGAGAGACAACTCCTGATAACCAAATCTTGAAATATTTAATTTCTAAGAGTGAGTCGGAAAAAAGAGTGTGAAGGGGAAAGGGGGCTCAAAATTAATTATTTATCAGTGTGGTAGAAAATATAAATTCAGTAGGCAGCTAAAGAGATCTCTCCTAAAAGTTATCAAATTCTTACATCTTTAAAATTTTATGTGAGCCCAAAGGAAATATGCGAAGTAAGAATAAATACAAACAAAACTTTTGAATGTTGTAGAAAATGTAAATTTTGAAGCCAAGTAGAAGGACAACTAGGATAAGGATAACAAATGAGTTTTAAAAATTGAAATTTCTAAATGGTAATTAGAAAAACGTGTGTGTGGGTGAGAGGTTTAACATTTCCAAAACCAATAAAATAGGAATACATCCCAGTGTGCTAGAAAATTCGGAAGGAAAGTAAAGGGACCACGCTAATCAAACATAAGAGTTTAAAGTCTAAACATTTAAAATGTTAAATAGGTCCTAGGGAAAGAGGGGAAGGGGCCTTATAAATGAAAATAATTTTTAAGTGTGATAGAACATTTAAATTAGGTAAGCCTATATAAGCACTCCTGAAGATGTCAATTAAGTCTTAATATTTGCAATTTATAAGTAGGAGTTGAATAACTGGCAGGAAACACTCCAAATCAACATTATAACTTTATGTATAGTCCATTTTGTGATTGTGTAATGTATTGTTTCCTCTGTGTCAACAGTTAGTTCAAGATATAATCAGGGTATGTGTTTACTCTTTATTTTATGTAATTTGTGAAATTCGCTAGGATTTTGGAGATAATCACCTTCATAAATGTAAAATGAACAAATGGTGATAAATAGTAGGAGAAAGGGGATTAATGGGAAATTTTTAGTCATTTTAATCATTAAATTATATTGCTATAAAGCCACATGGTTGACTCACTCAATGACATTAATGTTTACCCACTTTCAGATGATCTAGAAACTTGAAATTTGGCAAACGTATAGCTTCTAGCCTGTAACCGACGTAAAAATTTCAAAAAGTTTGAAATTTAAATTTTAAACCCTCTCCTCCCACCCCCGACCCCCCAAAATCAAAATGTCGGAGCAACTTTAAAGTCGATGTGGACCTTTCTTTGGAGGTCTCTTGTGGCTAAACGGTAAGACCTATAACAAAACGGTTCTGGAATTACATTAGCTTACATCCACTTTCAAAGAAAGCTAACTGGGGGTTTGAGCAAAGCGAGTCAATATGTAAAAGTAATTCAAAATTTCTAAGCCTTTTTCTGGGGATAGATATCGAAAGAAAAACGTCTATGTGGGGGAAAACATGGTCTTCAAAACATCATCGATGTTTAATAACAAAAAAATCGATATTATTAAAAATATCGGTATTTGCTTAAATAGTTTTTCATCAATAAAACAGGTGGCCTAATTCTTTTTTCAAAGAAATTAATTAACTGAGTCTGAAGTATATTTATAAATACATTAAATCATAATATAATAATATTTATTTAGCACCGCGTATTACTACCCGTTCGGGCTATACGCTTTAAGTACTAATTACTCTAATGGATTAGGAATTGGGAAGGTTGAATTAGAGGAAGTGAACCCGCATTTGCGTGGAGGGAGAGTGGAAAATCATTTAGGAAAAACCCACCCCCAGTTCACCCGACCGAGATTCGAACCTCGATCTCCCCGTCCTCGGCAGTCGAGCTTCAACACGACAATCGCGTTAGCCAACTACGCCACCGAGGCGGGTTTCATTAAATCAAAGACTTCAATTAAAATTCAAACAAATTATTTTCATAATAAATACATATCATTTTTTTTTATATTTAGAAAATAGCCAATCCTTGATACTGTCTTCAATTATAATAACCACAATCCATCGTCTACTGTTTGTAAAAACACTCACTTCGAAACCATCTTTATTTGCTAACGGTTTCTTGTCTTTGTCACAGTTTATCCTACTTCACCCGTAAGCAGATACTGGTAGGAATGAACATCGGACATCAATGTTTTCGAAACTAAATTCAAAGTTCGATGCTCACGCCATCGATTTCTAAAGGCTAATAATTTTTAACCATCGATATTTTGTATCGATATCCAAGTTGTGGTGCACATGTGTTGTTTTTTTCGCTACTATGGGTGTCATCTTTGATCTTTAAACACCGTCCTCTCACCCCCCATCCCCCTCTCATCACGCGCTTAAATATGTTCTTCAGTTACAGTTTAATAGATTTAAAACACAAAATACCGTGTTTTACTTATTCTGTAATGTTGATGTTTCACCTTTCCTGTCGCATTAGCATAATTAAATGCAGATCCATCTCCGGTAAGTAACTAGTACAAGTTGGGAATGCCAATATCGCTTGTTAGATTACCTAAATTAGTGCCTAATTCCCCAATGACATGATCTGAAATGATGCATTTCTAGAGCGTTTATAAAAATAAGAATCGGGTCGCATTTTACAGGTATGTTTGTTCAACGAAACATCCGTGGGCCTCACAGAATCAACCTATCGATCCAAATTCGGCCCGCGGGCCGCAAGTTTACAATACCTATTCTAATGAATGGTCTTGTTACAGGTAAACAAATTAATAAGCGCCAGTTGACTAAAATATAATTGAAAATATTGTGAACAGCAAGTAATAGGGAAAGGAGCTAGCCTGGAGAGATGGATGGTTATGTCTAGTTGGAAACCAACTTCTCTCTCAACATCTTCACATACTCTTCATAACTCCATAATATCAATAGTCCTGAGCCCACAGTTACACATCATTCTTAAATTTCAGATGTATTACCTTATCATAAGGAAAAACGTTCCAAAAATATATACAATAATTTGGCCAAAAATTCAAAACTACTCTTAACTGTGCACAAGAATAAATGTCTTACTAACCGTTTGGGTTATACGCTTAGATACTAATTACGTTAAAATGTATTAAGAATTGGGAAGGCTGAAATAAGATGAAGTGAACCCACATTTGTGCGGAGGTAGAGTGGAAAACCATTTAGGAAAAAAACCCCACCCCCAGTTCACCCGACCGAGATTCGAACCTTGATACCCCGTCCTCGGCAGTCTGACTCAATACGAAACTAGCGCATTAGCCAACTACGCCACCAAGGTGGGTCACAATAATGATTAAGATAAAATGGACGAATGAAGAAAGAAAGATAAAGGGTCAAATAATAGTCGTTTATTCAAAGATAAAGTACTTGAAATATTATAAATTCTTTCAATATATATATATATATATATATTTTAAGTCTCAACTTATCATGCTACTAGTTCGGGCTACGTGCGTTTGTAACCACGCTTACGGGGTAGGAATGAGGAAGGTAGAATTTTAGAGGAAAATATACGTGACCAGTAAACCAGACTAGATGAGCTTGACGTTTAGTTTGCTTTCCCACTGATAGCAATATAGTCAACCGAGTTGTTAATCATTGGTCCTGCATGGCTGATCGCTCTAATGGTCACGCTAGTTTTCCTCTGGCTTTTTATAATTAGAACCATGTCCGATATTTTTGTTGGGGTTGGGAAAAGAGGACTGAGGCGGCTACACGTCTTACTGCTAGTTCAGGCTAAACACAACTTACACTTCTTTTAGAAAATAGGATGAGTGTGATGCAGGTTTTAAGGAGATACTTGAGCTATCCCATGGAGAAAGAAATATAAAACCCAGTCGGGACTTGATGGAGTGCTAAAATAAACTATCATTCATCCTGATCAGAATATCCCAAACACATTACTCTTGTTGCAGGTTGTCAGATATATGGTTTCATCGGTGGTCTAACTGGCACAGTATCCATCACAACACTTGCAGCCATCGCCCTAGACCGTTACTACGTCATCGTGTACCCTTTGGACCCCCTGCGCAGGACGACAAAACCCAGAGCTCGACTGTGCATCCTGTTCGTGTGGTGTTACGGTTGCGTATTCTCCTCCCTGCCTCTGATGGGGCTGGGTTTCAACCACTATGTCCCCGAGGGATACCTCACAAGCTGCAGCTTCGACTACCTCACGGAGGACGACACCAGTAGGAACTTCATCTACGTCTTCTTTACGGCAGCTTGGGTGCTGCCGTTCTGTCTCATCACCTACTGCTACGCTAGGATCTTCCACGCCGTCATCAGGGCTAAGGGTATGAAAGACAGTGACGGGGACTCTTCCAAGCACTGTCAAGAGCACCGTATGGAACTGAAACTGGCCTCCGTCGTGATCGGAGTTGTGGGGCTGTGGTTCGTCTCGTGGACCCCGTATGCAGTGATAGCCCTGCTGGGGGTGGCGGGCCAATACAGGTACATCACCCCTTTATCTTCTATGGTACCGGCACTTTTTTGCAAGACCGCCAGCTGCATCGACCCGTTTGTGTACGCGGTTACGCACCCACGCTTCCGCAAGGAACTCCTCACATTGCTGTGTGGCCACAAGAAGAGGAGGAAGAAGAAGGTGAAGAGGATCCATGCGAAGAAGAAATGTCACACCGTTTCCAGCACGCACCAAAAGGGGGGGAAGCCGCACACGGCCTTCCACTCCGACTCGAGTGAGATCGACGTCGAGGAGATGATCGTCATGGTGGACATTGCTGGATACGGGAAAGATCAAGAGGATTCCTCTTCCTTTTCTTCCTCGTGCTCGCCCCCTTCACCGATCCCGAGTGTGCACGTATCCTCAGTGAAAGGGACTTCCAAAAAGAACATGCGCGCGTCGAAAAAGTCGCAAGGTTCAAGGGCCAATTCTGTGAAAAGTCAAGACACGGTGGTTTTCACGGGACAATCTCTGTTCGGCCCCGGCGAACAAACTAGCGACTTTTTAGAAGCAATAAGCACATTCAAGCCACCCAGTTGGTTTGTTTCCCCGCAACCTTGCAGAAACCGATCCACTAGCCTTCGACTCAAGACAAAATGAGAACACTATCACCAATATGGCATTAGTTCATGCTATTGTGCTATACTCCGATTAATTTACTTTTATATCTGTAACTATTTGTTAATTTGTATTTTCTATAGAGCCTACATAATTCTTTCAACATTTGAAGGCAATTACACTTACCCACTTGTATAATTAAACCGGGTGTTAATTTGAAAACTTTTCACAAAAATAACGTATTTACTCTCGCTGCAACCCACAAAACTAAAATAGACTAGTCTATCATGAATCTAACAGCTGGTGCTGTTGTAACTAATCTAAATTTGACTCAGGGCTCAACCAGACTGACAGGTGCGTGAGTGACTGAACAACTGCTTGGCCAAACTGGTGAGTGAGCGACTGAGCGACTTCCTGGCAAAACTGGTGAGCGAGTGAGCGAGCGCGTGATTTGCAAACTGATACTAGCTTATTCGTGAAAATGTCTCTGTCAAAGACACATCACACATCTCTATGCTCCTCAAAAGTTCTTACAAAAATATTACATGTTAAAAAAAATTATTAAGTAGGAGTACATTCAATTAATAAACTCCCCACCTGGGGGACGAGATTTAGAATGGTCCTGCAGTAGCCCCTGCTTGTCGTAAGAGGCGACTTAAATGAGAGGCTTCCGTGCAGGACGTACCTCGTACTGGGAAATCTATCCTATAACCTTCCTTCCATCTCTTTCACTTTCCCTTCTTCTTTCTCCTTATCCCTTTCTTTCTTACTCTCGTCGTTCTTTGTTCTACTTTCTTCTTTATTTTCCTTCTGTTTCATTTCTTCTCCCTTTCCTTTCTCTTTCCTTACTTTTTTTCTTCTACAGCCGTTCAGTCCTGTGCAGAAGCCTTATGTCTCTTCCGTTGACGACCCTGGCAGCTCAAACGGCTTTCCTCGGACAATGATCGATATCACTGAGTTTTAGCTTTTTCATGAAAGTGCGACGGTTGTAATATCTTAGTAGAAGGGCTTTAGGGATGACAACGGGATACTCTACTTTGAGAAAAGATCAGTTTCGTTCATAAGGGCTCAGACGTAAAATTAACACTTACCTGCACCCACTTGCTACAACGACCTCTCTCCTAGCGCTGTCTCATGCAAATGTTGTCATGTATAACGCCGTGTGGGGTTTCCCGTCGGGAGGATTAACAAGGCCACATGTGGTAGAACCAACTTAGATCACCCTGGGTCTACAATACGAGTATTGTGCAGATTGTCCTCAAGGCATGGTCAAATCCATTGTTGCAGCTGAAAACTTACTGTTCGCTAGCACCGTACTGCCCAACCCCGCTGGCATATCACTGCCCGGTCCCTCACATAGCCGTAATATTGGCAAGAGGTGAGAACAGGTAAGGCCATCCAGCCCCGTGTAATTGAAAATCCAGGAAGTGGTGAGGCCCCAGCCCCGCTTTCTGGTAATGTCTAGAGTAGACGATGGGGAGAATCTGAGACGCGCAAGCCCATTTATCCTCGAAAGAGTAATACATTGTGCTGCAAAATCAGAGGTTTCTATTAGAAAAATGCGTGATGGCACTGTAGTTATTTAGACCATAATTGACGTCCAGAGGGTAAACGTAATGGGAATAACTGAGATACCGTTGAGCAATTTGGCTCATTTACAAGTGAAGGTGGAGCCACACAGGTTTCTCAATATTTGCGAAGGAGTGGTAAGTTACTAGGACATCGACTGCGTAGGCAATTAGGAGATATGTGATGAGCTTATACCTCAACATGTCACCGAAGTTTATAGGATAGTCACCAAAAAAATGGCCAAGAAAAGAATACGGATACATATATACTCACATTTGCAACTCTTACCCTTCCAAAGGAGGTACAAGCAGGTTTCAATATGCTCAGGGTCCGGTCGTATATCCCCAACCCACGGCGCTGCTTTCAGTGCCAGGAGTTTGAGCATGCGAAACTGCGATGCCATGCTAAGCCAACCTGTGCAGATTGCGCTAAAGAGGCTCCCGATACTTCATGTGATTCTCCTAAACTCCGTGGGAACTGTAAGGGTCCGCATTCTACCTGGTCTCGAGCCTGTCCAAAATGAATGTCAGAGAAAAAAATCCTGGGGATTCAAACTGAAAAGAAAATTCCATATGCCCAGGCATGCAGATAATACTTATCCAGTCAAACTCCAGTATTTCAGACGTCATATAACCAGATTGTCAGCCAAAGCATCCATTGTCCCAACTGCCATTGCGCAGTCAACATTTCAAAGATTTCTTCTCGACCTGTGCCTTTCGTCTCTACTTGAGAAACTTAAAATTGACATTAAGGTTAACAAGTGCCCATTACGATGGCGCCAAGATTTGTGCAGGAGGTGACACCTTCAATGAAGTCGTCTCCACACCTATACCCCCGAGGTGCCCTCCTAGGGGCCCAACCCATAGCCTCCTCAGGGCCTAACCTCGAGCCCTCCTCAGGGACCAAACCAGAGCCCTCGGGTAACAACCCCGGGCCTACCTCGGTGCAAAAAAAACCACCTGCAGCCATGTTGAGACGCCCATTATTGACTCTGTAACACCAGTGGTGGAGGTGGGGGTGGAACAGGTGAGGCTGTGAAGGCGAGTACCACTGGTGCTATTAAAAAAGTTCAGTGAGGGACCACCGAATTAAAAATGCAAAAAAAACATCTGTGTCAAAGCCTACGTGGAAGGACACGGCCCCCCAGTCTCTCCTGGTATAACAAATCCCTCTTATAAAGATAAAGGTCCAGGAGAGGCTCTTTCAGGCAAAGGGACCTAAAAAGGTCCTAAAGGTAAAAAAGATTCAATTTTGGTCTAAGTCAGAGGGAGGATAATAACTCCCCCTTTACTATAGATGAACTGACCTATGCCCTGTATCAGGCGGGCAGCACAGCTTCCGGCCCTGATGATATTCATTATGAAATGTTGTGCCAGCAGCCCCCTGCTGGATGGGCGTTTCTCTTAGACCTCTACAATAGTGTTTGGGAATCTCGTCAGTTCCCAACACTGTGGAGGCAAGCAACCGTTATCTCTATACATAAAAGTGGCAAGAATAAATTAGAGTCAACTTGCTGTAGACCGATAGCCTTAACTAGTTGTGTATGCAAAATATTGGAAAAAATGATCAATAAATGATTTGTTTGGTATTTAGAATCCCGCATTCTGCTGTCCGATATTCAATGTGGTTTTCGCAGTAGCTGATCCACGTTTGATTATCTTGTCCATCTCGAGACAGCTATTCATGACGATTTTCTCTATAAACAGAACCTTTTGGCGGTTTTCTTTGATTTGGAGAAGTCGTGCGACACTCCCTGGCAGTACGGCATTTTAAACACCCTTTTTAATTGGGGGTTCCGAGGGAACCTGCCTGTTTGTATGGATAATTTTATGTCAGACACTTCCGGGTAAGTTTAGACAGTACCTTAACCGATGATTTTATTCAAGAAAATGGGGTGCGCAGTACTTTTAGTTGTACTTTGTTCCCCATGGCGATAAATATCATTGTCGATAACGTCAACTTACCTGTTCGTGTATGCCTTTTCGTTGATGACTAAGCAATTTATTGCAGTTCTTCAGTTCTCCACAGGATTGAACGGCAGATATAACTTGCTATCAACAATCTATGGATGTAGCAATCGAGTTATTTCTTTCGCTTCTCCGCAGCCAAGACGACGGTCGTCTACTTCCATTGATTACGTGGAATACAGCCAGCCTCCAATATTTTAATAAATCACTTTGTTTTACCAGTCTCAGAGAGCGTAAGGTTCCTGGGACTTTTATTTGATTTGAAACTAGCTTGGATTCCCCATATCAAAGACTTGAAAACGAGGTGTGTCAAAGCATAGAATTTGCTTAAGGTGGTTAGCGGTTGCTCTTGGGGTGCTGATAGGTAAACCTTGATGTACCCCTATAGGGCTTTAGTAAGATCAAAACTTGATTATGGCAGTTTCGTTTATGGCTTAGCTAAGCCTTCGGCGTTAAAGATGCTTGAAAGTGTCTACCATGCTGGCATTCGACTGGCTACTGGTGCTTTTCGTACCAGTTCAGTCATCAGCATCTGTGCCGACGCCAGTGACCCACCTCTTTCTTACCAGTGGTTCTATCTTCTGGCATCTTACGTGTCAAAACTACACTGCATACCAAAGCATTTTGCTTACCATCCTATGTTCCATCCCCCCAACCGTGTCCTGTATGAAACAAAATGGCGTAGTACAAGTCTGGTTGGGAACCGGATGCTATCGGTTTTCGACACGTATGGGATAGTCCTGCTAAAGGCTATCTCCACATCTCCAAGTCGAATTTCTCCCTGGATGATGCGCCTACATCAATGCCACTTTGACCTTGCCAAGTTCCCTAAAGCGACCACTCCACGTATTCTATATTATAAGACCTTTAACGAGCTCCTCTCCACTCAACTCGCTTTCAGGGATTTAAGCGTATCTACAGTGATGGCTCTAAATCTAGAGCTTCCGTGGGATATTCTTTTGTTGTGGAAGGATCAAATTTAAAATTCTGTTTGCCTAAAGAAGCCAGTGTTTTTACGGCTGAATTGTACGCTATTTTTAAATCTTTGTGTTTTGTACATCGTAACTGTCACCGTTCTGTTCTCATCTGCATGGATTCCATAAGTGCTCTGTTGGTATTGTCTATTCTATACTCCTGGAATCATACAAGAGTAAAATTTTAAAAGCTATCTATTAAACACCCGGATCACTTTCGGTTGGATTCCTGGTCATGCTTGTCTTTCCAGAAATGATTTGGCGGACCAGGCGGCAAAAGAGGCGGGCCATATCCCTCCTGAGGTGAGTTTGGGTGTCATGTTTTTAGACCTGAAGGGTTATGTTCCACCTGGGGTCTTTAAAATCTAGCATGAGCAGTGGGTTTTGACCCCTGCTCAGAACAGGCTGCGGTCCATCAGGGACGGTGTGTCGCGATGGCCCTCTTCTATATGAAAGTCTAGAAGAAAGGTGGCCATCGTGACAAGGCTCCGCGTCGGGCATATATTTCTGACCCATGGGTTTTTATTGGGGGGATCCACATCCAGTGTGTGAGCTTTGCGATGCTCCCCTTAGTGTTTACCACATTTTGGTGGAGTGTCGCAAGTATGTCCCTATTCGCCTGGCTCTTAACCATCTTAACACACAACTTTCTACACACATGTTTATAGCTTTGTTAGCTTCGAAATAACTTGTCTGCCACTTGAGCCACTCCCAACTGCATTCATCTCGATGTTTGTCGAGCGATTGGTCCTCTCGTGTCAGCAGCTTGGGTGTATATCACTTTGTTCTCTTAAATGGGAGCTTGTCTATCACGTGGTCCATGTCATTTATGGATGTCTAGCAGTTGGAATTTTTAGAGATTTGTTCTCTCGTGTCGACCGCTTGGTTGTCTATCACTTTGTACTCCTATACATGAACTTGTCTTGCAGTTGGTCCAAGTCGTGTCGGCCACTTGACCCACCCAACCTTCCAAATGATTTTTTATAGCTTGTAGAGCAGTTTTTATGGTGCCGATGCAGTCTTTGTTTGAGAAGTGTGTGGCGAGTGTGAATTTATCGAAACTGCATCTCACGGATCCTTGGACTATTCGGATACAGCCATAGTCTATTTTCGAATTCACATCTGACGTTTCGTAAGGTTGCTTTGGTAATACTTCTACAGTAGCCCCATGGCTTCTTTGGTGCTGACTGACAGCTCCCAGCTGACTTCTGACAGTCAACATTTAGGTATATGCCTAAATTTTTACTGTCAGAAGTGACAGATGTTAAACACATGTTTTTGCAGATCATATGGTTCGGTGTAAGGATACATAATTTGGTCTGGTAAATTTTCAAAATTCAAAACCGTCAGCCGTGAGCTGTCAGTCAGCACCAAAGAAGACATGGCGCTACTGTACATATCAATGCTATTTTTTTGTCCCATAAATGATGGAATTTAAATGTCCCCTTTTTGAACAAATCTAGAGGCGTTAAATCAGGTGTTCTTGCTGGCCACTCAATTAATCCTCTTCACCATCCCACAAAATAGGTTTTAGACTTGCACTCGACAGTTCCAAGGGCCTTAAGATAAAAAGTGTACGTGTCAGAAAATCAGATACATTCTAATAACAATGGTTTCACATTCAATAATTCGATCATTTCTTCGCAAAGCTGTACTCGCCTATCAGGATCATCTTCGCTTAATGTTTAATGTACCTGCATTTTATACAGATGAAACTTATTCAATCTTAATGTCTTATTAACCGAACAAATTGATACACCAGCAGTAGCTTTAGAAACTTCCCACACTAAGCTTTTGGGATGTCATAGAGCTGCCCAAAATTTCCACTTTTGAGTTAATTCACTCAATATTGTAGGCACATTCCGTTTTTTGTTTGAGACGGATCTAGTGTCTTTAAATTTTGAAACAAGATCAAAAACATAGTTATGTGACATCTTTTTATCCTGATGTATTTGTTTGAATGTTGTCTCTGTCCTTCGAGCACATCGAGCATCGGCTCCATAAATAAAAATCAATTCTGTTCTCTCTTCCAGAATGTAAAATATTTTTCGAGATTGGATGTTAACAGTATGCCAAGCAAACGAGACAACTAATGGATTTGTAACTGGCATTGATATAAACAATGATTTGTTTACGATCTTACACACAAACACATGTACCTTTCCAAGCTATGTTTGAATAGGCCAAATTCTAATGCCGCGGCCAGTGACTCAGAAACTTGTGAAGCTTATTTTTTGTTATAGTTATTACTTAAAAAAATTAAAACCACCATTTTGGAAATAATACAACGTGATCTACAAGAAAATGTAATAAAATGTAAGGAGTACCATTTAAAAAAATCAAAGTGGCCTTAACATCACCTTATCAACGCCACCCAAGGTCATACATACCAGCCTTACCATCTTACTTCCCCCTCAAAACCAAACAACTTTGGTTTAAACCTTTTTTTTTTCTGCAATGCTTTGTTTTCGAGATATTTTGGTTGAAAGTTTTCAAAAGAACTCCCAGTATGGTTCAAACCACATGATGCAGGATGAATATCTGTGAATAAATGTACAAGCCACAATTTCATTCGCCCTTGTCAATATTTAAAAACCTTGGGAAAACAACATTAGCTATTAGAATTTTAAACTAATAATCATGAGTGTGTATGTGTATAGATGTATATATGTGAATGTATGTAGTATATAACTTCAGTCTTTGGGAGAATATTCTTGAAATTATACCAAGTTAAATTCAGATATCTCCTTCAACATAATATTTGTCCAACTCCCAACTGTTTCCAAGATAAAGGCATTTGAAGGGCTCAATTAAAGTAAAATTCCAGTAGGAAGAAATTGTATCAGACAGATGCAAGTAATGTGATATGGAACCCTCATTTTTGATAGATATCAATATCGATAAAATAAAACAATATATCATCAATGTTGACACCACAGAGAATTGGTATTTTCTAAAACTCTATTTCTACCAGAATTATGATATAAAAAACTCCATAGCGTGAACCTGCTACTAAGCTGTACCGACCGAGTGACCACCGCTGTTAGCGATGGTAGTTCCAACATTTGCAGATAAAGGATGGCATGTGGTCAGCACAAGACATCTGGCCATTAGTCTCAGTTTACTAAATTGGAGCTGCTACTTCTTCATTTAAGTAGCTCCTCATTTGTCCTCACAGGACCGAGTTTGACCCCGTTCTGGACCTAATACTCCACAGATACATTTTAAAAATGTCAAGGATCGAACTCAGGACTTCTGGACCTATAACCAGTAACTGTGACCATTAGACCACAAAGGAGGTCCAGAATTATAATACAGATACTTGTAAAATAGTTTTTATAAAAATGGAATATGTTTGTACATGTAAGCTCACAATGGGTATCTATAGAGGTGTCAGATACACAACAAGACATTGTCTAAAGTTGAATGTGTAAATCCAACACTTAATGGAGTTTGTTCACTATAACTTTTGACTTAAATGACAGTTGAAAAATCATATGTTTTGGTTTTGGGTTGCCAACACTTGTAAAAGATCACTGTTTTGTTATAAATGAGTGTATAGCCCGAACGGGTAGAATTATGTGTTTATTTTACATTTAAAATAACATAAACTTAAGTTTTATCACACCATTTCATTAACTTTTAATCATTTCTTTTTATTGAATTCGAAACAATATTTTAAACATTATTAAAAGTACTTATTCTTAGTTTTGGAATGTTATCAATAATGTGTAATATAGTCATGGACATGCCTGGCTTTCTGACTTTGGGGGGGACGGGGACACAAAATATTATAAGTGATTTGACACTCACTAATAATAATTGTTTATATACTTAGACTAAACGAAGCCTGAACTAGAAATATTCTTAAACTCGGTTTCATATTCAATATAAATGTTTCAGATGAACATTAATATCAATTTAAAAATAAATCTTTTCCTCAGATTAAAATAACAATTTTTTCTTAGATGTTCAATATTTTAAATAGCTATAGCCCAGCCTGCAAGAGAATGAGTAATTTTGTATTAAATAAACAATAGGAACTATATTTAATGTATCACACTGACAACACAACTTATGAATAAAATATTTATATGCCATACAAAAATACATTTATATGAACATGAAGAAGCACTTATTCTAAATTAGCTTAGTCTTCAACAAACATTCTCTTTCTTCGTTCATTAACTACAATAAACTTGTTTATAAGATTATGAATGCTTATCTTGTCCAATATATCTTTATGCATGTGACACATAGCCACATGATTAATGGGCCCTTGTGTGATATTGTTCCTCAAGTACGTTTTAAGGTGACGTAACGAACTAAATTATCTTTCCACCACGCACGACGAGCTTGGAAAAACCAGCAATATATGCCATAGAACCTCAACATTACTGAGCATTGCTCTCACTTCAGGAATTAACCCTCTAAATGCGGTTAGGGCATTTTAAACACAAGTAGGTGTGCTTAAACGAAAAAACCTTTTTTGTTCAATTTCCAAATCTTTCTCTCTAATTTCAGGATACATTTTCAGTAGTGTTTATTTCTTCTTTTAAAAGACTCATTTCCAACTTTCTCGTGCGATTAAGTCCTTCTTGATCAAATCTTGACCATTGACTTCCAACAGCTGTGTCTATAATTGCAAAATACTCATGGCGAAAGTAGTCTTCGACTGAAATAGAAGTGAACGCTGTAGCAAGACATGTGTAACCCATTGGTGGTTTCTTCTTTCTTGGCAAAGAAAGAGGTTGCAGGTTGTTGGTAACAATTATTTTGTTAGCTTTTCTTCAATTTAATAAAAACTCATCATATTCTCTGAGTCTCTGTAAACTTGAAGACACTATTTCTATGGCCTGTATATGTCCAAAAGTACTCATTTTTCTTCCTTGAAAAGATTGATTCAAAATGTCAAAATTATTTATTCTTTTCCTTGCCATAAGTAAGCCTAAAATAGTTTCTCTTGACTCAACTCTTTCAATAGCTCACTTTCTGAGTGTAAGTGATTTTCTTTAAAAGGCAGTGCTTCAAGTTTTTCTAAAATCATGAAATAGTTTTCCAGAATCTCTTCAACCTGAGCACCTCTGTATATCCACCTGGTTGGATAAAGGGACTTGATGCTGGCATTAGATGGCAAAGGACCATTAAAAGCAGCTTCTTGGAAATTAATAAACTTAGTTTTAGCTGTCAATGATTGTGAAAACAAAACTCCAGGATCATGTGACCATTACATTGAATACCTCACAGTAATTGATGTATCACATGCATCCCTTGTGACCAAGTTAGTGCAGTGCACCCCACAGTGAACACTTCGCCTAAAGGCTGTTCATCCTTTATTATAGACTGTACTCATTTGTTGATCCCACACATATTTGGAGCACCATCATAGGTTTGTCCACGCAAGTTCGAAAGAGGTAGTTGAACTTTGGTCAATATATATTGGCTGCAATCGACTCCCCAGTTGTTTTACTAGCACTGTATAGTCCCAGTAATATCACGTGTACCATCACAAATCAAAGAAAACAAATTAAATTTAGAAGAGTGAATTTCAGCACAAAGATTTCTCACAATTTCATTGCCCATTATTTCCAAAATATCATTTTGAATTTTCTCACCTGTGTATACCTCTCGATCCTTATTCAAACAATTTGCAAGATAGTAATCATATTCAGAACATAGTTTGAGAACATGAAATAAGTTTCCACTTTCTACTTGATTTCCTATTAAAGCTAAGCCTTGCAGGGCTAAATATTTGATTGAAATGAATTTTTTTTTAAGACATTCCCTAGAAACCCTACGTTCAGAAACTAAGGAGAATTTAACCTGGCAGTAATCGGATTTTTCAGCTGTCTATAACTTAAAACTGCTTGTAAATTACTATCTGACTATTCATGTGATTTAAACTTGTCCAATGCCTTTTTCCAGTTTTTAAATCCATTTCTATAAAACGCTGGATCCATTTTCCTAGCAAGATTGTTATCAGGACCTAATTTATGATATTTATTAAAATAAAAACAAAGAACCCAATCTGCATTATTTGTAAAGGCATCTATCTATATGCAGCCAAATGAACTCTTTGTATCATGCTGGGTGAAACCGAAGTATTTTTACTTTTAAATTCTGAGTAGGAAACTTAGTTGGTAGTATTAATGGCTGGTTTTGTGCTAGATATTTATTGCTTTCACAATTATAAACTTGTGATTAATTCAACAAATGTCCTGTTTTATTAACCTTTAAGTTGACTTGAATGGACTGTTCATCAGACTCACCAAAGCAATGTTTTTTAGGAGATTATAGTTCAATTAATGAATCACGTTTTGTTTTGATTAAGAAATGATCCATACTCAAAATTGATTTCAAATCACGTTGATTTATATAAAGTTCACTTTTACAAACAAACACATTAGCAAATATGACATACAGTCAACTCTCGATTCTACGACCTTTCACGTTTCCTTGGAAAAGGGTCGTTATTTCGAAGGGGTCGTTATTGGAATTTTAACATATTTTGTTCCACCCCTGACCTTCATACGAAAAAATTGCATTTTTTTGACAATACGTGAAAAAGTAAATAAAATAAAACCTACCTATTTCTTGAAAAAGGTACTCCTTTCACTCATTCCGTCAAAATTATAAGTTCGTATCAAATAAAAAAAATAGCGTGGGTCATCAAAAATCGTTCACAAAATCCAACCAAAAACGTAACCAAATCAAAATAACAATGTTAAACAATAGCATGGGTCGTCAAAAATTGTTCACAAAATCAAACCAAAATAGTAACCAAATCGAGAATCGAAATAACAATGGCAAAAGCAAGCCTGGCGCGTGATGTAGCGGCAGTCGCGCGCGGGGAAACATTGTCTTGCTTGTGGGAGGGGGTGGACAGAGTCAAGTGATATTGGCTGGCATTGATGAGGTGGTGTCTTTTTTTATACCTGACCCACCCCAGTTACTAGTAATACAGCGCTCACAAATATAATTGCAACGCTGCGACCTAAATAAATGCAACAATCAAATTTTACAGCCGATTTCCTCAAACTTTTCAACATTTTTTCCCACATTTTTCACGGTTCCCCAAAAAAGGGTCGTTACTTCGAGAGGGGCGCTATTCCCGGGGTCATAGAATTGAGAGTTGACTGTATATTACATAAACTAATTTATTCATAAAACATTAAACAACACCACATAAACCACTATTTTATTCTTAGCATTCACAAGATTGCTGCAATTATTTGAAAAAGTGTCCCCCCTCGTCCCCTCTACCAGGCACGTCCATGAATATAGTGCATACATTAATAATTTTTAATAAGGATCTCGTGTTTACTTGGAAAAGAGAAAATACTTGTCCTTTTACATATATAATAGATTAGTTTATTATTATTTTATCTTGTATTTCGAAGTATTTAAACAAATAAAATATTTTTATCAACTATGTGGGTGCACCATTGTAAAGAACTTGTTTGCATGATCAATCACATGGTGTAAATTCATTGGTCACCATTTTGAAGCTATATTTGAAGTTATATACCTTTTATAAAATGATAAATAAGCTTTGTGCTTGACCTCAAATTAATATAAATAATATTGGCCTAAATTATTGTGTTTAACTATAACATTCATTCAATACCTTATGTCAGCTGTTGGCATAGAGATATTTTAGGAACTATTTCTAGTAACTTTTTGATTTGTAATCCAAGTAAACTCGGCTGGTGAATGTACTCTGTGTTGAATTTAAGGGTACTAAACCAATACAATTTAAGTACCAGGAAACAAAATTTTCAGGAGAATAAAAATCGAACAGTGTAGCCAAAACAAATTATTTGGCAAAATTTATTTTAGTATTAAAAACAGTGCGTTAAAAATATATATAATAATGAAGTTTAACAAAATGTTGTAAGTGCCATGAGTTGTGCAACTCAAAACATTGTATCCATCAAAGTTTTTGCACCCCTAATGAAAGTTAATAAAAGCCTATTTTCTCTTGTGGTAAGTAGGGCAGCATCACAATGATGTCTTTTTCTTTGAATTTGACAGTGAAAACGGGGTTTTCTTCATTTTGATTTCCAGGTTTTGAAAAATCCCTTCTGAAACATTATTTTACAAAACATTGACTCAGTTATATGGGCTCAATGATGAATAACCTATTTTAATTTCCACTGTGCTGAAATTTGCTTTAATTATTTTTATAAATGTTCCCTTGGATGTATGCAGTTTTTTTGTGTCCAAATATTTCTCCGTGATTTCTATCAAATCAAAAAATTCTACCTTGCGCATCGGCCATTGGAGGATAACTATGGAGAAAGTTATGCCAGACGGTTGTTGCATGGACCTTACAACGTTTTGGTTTTGTACCATTCAATTATGGGTACCATGTGTAGCATTAATATATTTCCAAGGATCACACATTTGATCCTACACCATTGTTACAACGTGTATTAACACAAAGGCAAAAATTTTACTTATACTTACTATTAATAGTTTTACTTGCTTTTTAATTATTTTATTCAATATTTGCTTTTGTTTGATCCATCAAGGATATACATTTTAAGTAATTATTTGTAAGAAGTAGTGGTTAGTACAAGTCACATTCAGAATTACTGAACACTATACGAGAGGTGTTCAAAAAGAAACCGAACTTTTGCTATAACATCTTTATTGCTCATTGTACAACATTTTAAGCACTGTCCCCTTCAAAGTAGTCCCCTCTACTGGCAATACACCGTTCCCAACGTTGCTTACATTTTTGGAAAGCCTCCTAGAATGCTCTTTGTGGGATGGCACGCAGGTCTCTTGTCGCATTGTACTGAATCTTCTCTATGGTTTGGGAACGACGTCCCTTCAACGTGGTTTTAAGTTTGGGAAACAGGAGAAAGTCTGCTGGGGCTAGGTCCGGAGAATACGGTGGATGCGTGAGCCGGCGCATTGTCATGATACAACATCCAAGTCTGGTTTTCCCACAATTCAGGCCTCTTCCTGCGCACAGCATCCCTCAAACGCACTAGAATTCCCTGGTAGACTTACTTGTTTACCATCTGACCACGTGGTACAAATTCCTGATGGACAATGCCTTTGAAGTCAAAAAAACACAACCAACATCACCTCGATCTTTGACCGACTCATGCATGCTTTTTTGGACGAGGAGACCCTTTGCCCACCCACTGCGACGACTGCACCTTCATTTAAATATCATAGCCATAAACCCACAACTCATCGCCTGTTATGATGTACTTAAGGAAGTTTTCATTGTCATTGCCAGTGGCAAGCCGTTCCTGGGTGATTTCAACACGGGTCTGTTTCTGATCGGCAGTCAACAAACGAGGCACGAGTTTTGCACTGACACGACGCATAAAAAGTTTGTCACTCAAATTTTGATGGCATGATTCTACGCTGATGCCCACTTCGTCAGCAACTTCTCGAACAGTTAAACGATTTCCACGAATCACAACACAAACTTTCTCGACATAGTCATCATCTGTTGATGTGGAAGATCGTCCAGGCTTGGCATCGTCACTGACCGACATTCTGCCATGTTCAAAACGCTTAAACCACTCATAGCACTGCGTTTGACTCATACAGTCCTCCCCGTATGCTTGTCTAAGCTATTGAAATGTCTGTAAAAATTTTGCCAGGTTTGTAGCAAAATTTCCCACACACACACACACACACACACACACGTTGTTCTTCAAGCTCTTTCATTGTCACTTTGGCACTAATCCGACGAACAGCTTGTGCACGTGCTCACTTCAGCGGCTGTAGCTCGCCAACTAACAGTCAGAGCGAAACGCGGCAAATGGCAATTTGTTGTCTAAGCTGCCGCTACGGGCACTCATTAGCCGCAGCGTGCTCCCTCTGCCGGTTGGCGGGAGGTTTCCAAAGTTCAGTTTCTTTTTGAACACCCCTTGTATACACATTTTCTCAATCTTATCATATCCAATTTATTGGCACATTTTGTCATGTTTTTCTGATAAAATACTATTTTTAAAACTAAAAATGTACAATTAAATAAATGTTTTGCATTATAGATTGAAAGCTAACCTTTCAGCATTGCCACTATTGTCTTAATACAAATTTCCCTTTGTTTTCCAGAAGAAATTTCAATTTTTTCAAACGATGACATTTATTTTACCTTGATGGAGAGAAAGGGAATGAGGGGAGATTAAACATGTATTTGAATCACTTCTTAGTTTTTTTAGTTCCTTTTTATTCTATGCTAAGACTACTATTTGAAGCTTGCAGTTTAATATACAAAATAAACAAACGTTTCAGGTATTTTTAAGATAATGAAATTCATGGTTTTTTTCTGGATTTTTCCAGACTAAAAAAGTGCTGTGTTTACATAGTTTTGAATAATGATTTCTTAAACTTCCTCATAATTTTCAATAGTTCTCAGGCATATATAATTCATAGGGTTGATCTTCTTTATTATTATGGAGATTCCCTAATAATTTCAGAATTTATAAGCAAACAAAAAAACTCTTCTACAGTATTTTTAATGTAAAAACATTAATAAAAAATATCATTTTTTACTCCTAAAAATCATGGTTTATAAAAATTGATCGAAAAAATAATAAATTGCCCATTCCTTTTCTAAATTACTCTACTATGGTCCCCAACGTTAAGAAAATCTTAACAAATACAAGAATTGATTTAGAATCATTACTCATTATCATCAACTATTTTCATAATGTGGCTGGGTCATTTTAGTAAAATGCCTTTATCTTCCCCTATCCTTCCACCATTTTTTGTCCTTTAACTTCCATTCTTCTCCTAGCACTTGAACACTTTCTGTTAACTGCTCCTCCCAGCTCTTTTTCACCTCCCTTGCGGTCTTAATCCTACATAATTCATTTCAAACATTTTCTTCAACATCATCTCTTTTTCCACCCTCATTACATGCCTATACCATCTGAGTTTTGCTTCCTCTACTATCTCATGTACTCCCTCTAACTCCAATTTTTCCCATTGTAATGATATTGGTTTGAAACAATCTAAATTATGTAAAAAGTCATAGATGAAGGTAATTTTTCTTTAAAGTAATATATGTAGAGTATCCTTTTAAGATTCATCCATGAAGAAACACGCGCTTCTCAGAAACAATGTGAAAAGGATTTCACCACTAAAATATATCTTTTATACCATCTTTCTGCTAAAAGAACAACTCCGTCACTTCCTGTTAAAAGGAACAACTTCATAGTATTTGGCAGAATACGCCAATTCCCTATACCAATAAGAAGCTAGCCTTCACAACACCTGTCGCCA
>CABFOW010001845.1:24229-108780 GCA_902141385.1 Timema californicum
AGAAGACGGCAATCCCCTATAACAATAAGAAGCTAGCCTTCACAAAACCTGTCGCCAGGACTGTTTCTATTAGTTGGTTTTTACAATGTTGATGAGGGGGAGAAAAAGGCAAGGGGTATGTCATATATAAACCATTGTGCGTATGTTAAAGGTATCTCCGGGATCCAAACATCTACACCGGGAGATCCCGCCCACGCACGAGTCAGTCAGAGCCACACACTGGAAGTCACAGTCTAAAATAACTTACGTTAATATCACAAGTGTACAGTGAAATAAAACATTTAGTTGGAATATGTATAAGTAATTAACAGGTGTCGTTTAAATAAACAGTGTGTGAATAAACAGCCATCAACAGTTCTATTTCTTCAATTTTATTAATATACCGATTTAATTAGTGCTCGAACACGGAACTATAGACAGCTGGTTAAACGGTATATTCTCCGTACAGTGATGATAGGCACTTGACGCGGAGTTTTAGACAACCTATACATCATCACAGCATTCTTATATAAAGGAATTAATCCGTAGTGTTTCAATCGACGCCCAAAGTGGGGAGATTGATTCCATAGTGTAACAATTGACGCCCAAAGTGCGGCTGCATTGATTCAATAGTGATATACCATATAGCTTCATTCATAATCTTGTTTCTCTTCATGACAGCTAACACGCCCCTCACAAACTTTATTCCCATGGCCTCCACTTTCCTAGTCTCTCTTACATTTTATGTTCATGTTTCTGCTGCATTAATATGTTAGAGTGGGTACAAAGTACGTCCTGTATAGTACTTCCTTACACTTCAAGGGCATTTCTCTTCTCCAAAACAGGTCTTTTACACACATATAGAAAAACTCTCCCTGCTGTCCTATTTTCATTAAATCCTCTCTACTCCCATCTTTCGCTTCAGTTATGCTTCCAAGATATTTTACGTTCTGCATTTTCCTCAGCTCTTCTCCATCCAACTTTATAGCTTTACTAAGCCTTATCTTCTTTCTTGTCATTACCATCACTCCACACTTTGCTATGCTAAATCATTAATATTATGACAAAAACATTTGAGAATGTACATTTTGTGGGGAAGATAGTTTACAATTGCTGAATGTTGACCTCTTGAGGTGAGGATTTTAATAACTATAGACAAATATAACACTCCTATTTGTTAAATAATATGATAGGCGATAAAACTAATAAATTACATTGTTACGCTAGTCTACTTCATATTTCACAAATACTCACAAAATTATCCAAAAATTCCACTGACTTGTAAGATCTCCCCGAGTTCTTGGTACATGAAATTCCGTAACTGTGTCAGGTTTGCAATTGTGTAGCCTACATATTAGAGTGGTCAATAGATCATCTTTATTTTCTTCAAAGAAAATGGTATCTAGATCCAGATTATTTGTAATTGTTGGTGAACATGTGCATGAATTTTAATAAGCAGTAAGCACACAAATTATTTAGGTATTATTTATTTTGCAAATTATAAAATTAAATTATTCACGATAATTGAATATCAGCACAATAATATAAATATAATATATAAAACACATTAAAATAGTATTTACTACCTGTTTAATACTGTATATGTGGCATTAATATTAGTAAAGAAGGATCACCACCTTATTCTAAGGTATTATGTAAAATAATATAGCCTAAAATATTATCATATAAGCACAAACAATGAAACATTTGAATTGGTCATTTTTGTCAAACAAGATCTTCACTGCCAAGATAAAAAAAAAAGAATATAATGAGCTTAATAGTTGTATGTACAGCAATATTAATAAAATATTTACTGTAAAGTGTGTATTATTTTTGTTTATTACATAGTTATCCAATTTATTATATTAACACTAAGGATAGACTAATCGGCTTTAATAATCATTTTCACAATTAACTCTCATGAGTGAGCCCTTTCATTTTAAAGCTTATAGAAAATTACATTTTCTCTAAATTAAACACCAATAATCCTTCAGTGAGGTAAATCTCAAAAGTATCCAGCAAGATTGTTGGCAGTACTATATATCATAGCGAGTATTTGTGTCTTAATATATAAAGTTGGTCCATGACCAAGTCTTGATTTTATCACTTTAAAACAAAAGTTTTAAAGTAATCACTCATATTATAAATAGTTTTAATTTTAAGAACAAAAATAAGTACATCTGTATATAACTTTAAAAAAACACAAATTAACTTACAATACTAAAGTATCTTTAAGAAAGAGAGAAATAACTAGCTAAAACAGATTTTTGAAATTTGTGGTAAAATTATTTTTAAAGTGATTCATTGCTTTCCCAGTTTCACCAAAACTTATTCTTAAATTTTTACCTCAACACCTCAATTATTGATAGTGACTTAGTATATTAGTTTGTCACACAAGTTCACATGTCAAGTTGTGATACTATTATTTAAATTTAGTAATGTGCTGACACAAAAGTGCCAGCATCACAAAATAAAGCATTAACATAGCATTCCTTTGAAGCAGAAGTTAAAATCCTAAGTAGCAAAAAACTAAGAATAAAAAGATAGCTTAGGCAAGAGAGAAGACTTAATAACTGAAATGGAAGCCAAAATCCCTCCGATACATAGTGTCTTGGTCAAACCTGATTTCTAAGACTTTTGCAGTCTCTTAGAAAGGGTTCTATTAAACTTTGTTGATGCATACAAATCCATACAGTCAAAAAAAATTAATTTCCTCTCTGTTTAGTTATGGAACTTGAATTTAGATGATCACGCTACTCTACAAATACCAACACTTGAAATAAATGGAAGTATGGGGCATACGAATTTGGAGCTGAGAATTTGGGTTAAAATTATTATTTATTATTGATTATTATTATTTCATTAATTAATTATTATTTCATCAGTTTATCATCATTATCATCATCATTATTATTATTACTATCACCACATCTTACTATACGTTCAGGTTGTACGAACTTACGCTAATGTTTAATGGTAGGGTGATAGTGAGATGAAATGGAGGACCAACAGTTTAACATGGAATCCAAACCTCGGTGGAGGCCTGGCATTGCTCACATTCACAAGTTGTGGTCAATACACATCTTGTCAGAGGTGAAGGAAGGGTTTGGCAATCAGATAAATCTGTGCTGGGAATTTGGGTTTAAAGATATACAACAAAAGTGGCCATTAGTATCAAAAACATACAATTTAAACTAATGAAAGTAAAGAGAAAAGGAAAGCTAAGAGAGAGGGCATGAAGAAACAAAAAATGAACACTAAGACCTGCACCGATGGTCACACAAACCAAAGCGTCAGTCTTATCTATGTAGTTGTCAGATGACAAGAAAGTCAAGGTTTGAATCCAAGCTGGGTAATTGATGAGTTTTTTTTTTCTAGAAATTGTTTCCAAATTTCTTTCCACACACATTTAGATACATTTACTCTCAATTCTATCTTTCTTATACCTATTCCGTTAGTGTAAATGTGCAGATAATCTTGGTATCCTACAATCGAATGAGAAATTGTTAGAGATGAAAGTGAAAAATACTCTTGCACTTAGTGAACTACCTACTTCTTACTCAAGTGTCTCCAACAGTTACTAGTTCTCTTCTGCTAGAGAAAGAGTCTGTGGCCTGATAGTTACTATCATATGGGATGTTTTAACAGAAAACTTTAAGCTGTACATTTTTTTGTTTGTTAAAAAAGTAGCTTTTTAACTTACCGTAATCTTAATGTTTGTGAACTGTAGCCATTATTTTATATTTATAACAACTTAAAAAACTACTACAATTAGCCTGGAAGGATTCTAAGAGGTGTTAATAACAATAATAATAATAATCATCATCATCATCATAATGACCAGTCAAGAGATTTCTCACATAAAAAATTAACATTTCATTAAGCAAGGTGTAGCTCAATAAATAAACTAGTTAAAAATAATCTCAACCTTTAAAATTGTTAATATATTAAACCAATTTTAGCTACATGTATGCAATTTCATCTGATAAGGTTTAGTATCACAAAAGTCAATTTTATCTATGTCACTTTTAAAATGATCAACACTGCCATTTTTTTTTTAACTAAATAATTTTCTTATTCGACAATTTTCATAAACAAGAAACATCATTTTATCTTAGTGTTTATTTTAAGCATTTACTGGAATACTAAAACCGATTGCAGACATCTGGAAACTACACATTATTTAATAAGTTTTTTATTTTAAAATATAATATATGCTAAAATGGTGGAGAAAGTTATCACCATACTATATTCCTTTAGAATTAAAAGCCCAACAATTCAAATTTTACTATTTTAACAAACTTCATAAAAAAGAGAAATTAGTTCATTTTTAACAATGCTTCTTGCAATATGCTGCAATTCTAAGATGAAATTATATTGTTAGAAAAATGGATCTAGACTTATTTAATCAATTATAGTAATTTTTTAATCCGATCACAACTGATAGTTTAAAGATAAGTAAAGATTGTTATAAGGGTTTTGAAGATTCATCTGCCGTTCTCATAAGAAATACTGCATTCTGCGTTCTATCCAACTATTATTTGATTTTTCCTTTTTAGATTATATTTGAGCTAGGCGTCCGAGTAAACTGTGGCGTTCTAAAGGGTTGTTGTTGACCTTGTAGTCTGACAAACATTACAAAATATTTATTGAAATATACATATATTAGTTAAGTAAGTGTTAATTGGAGATATGATGGGAAATGGGATTTTTTTCCTTGAATAATTATGCAATCATCATCATTAGTTAGGCTAATCAAGCATCTATAGTATTCCCAATCTCAACAGATGTTTGATTTTAAATCATTTGAGTGATGATTAATTCTTATGACACAAAACTTAAATGAACTTTAATTTAAGTCAGCTCCAAAAGTTTTTAATTAATTGGTTTATAATTATGATTTTAATTCTAGAAATAACATATGAAGGTTACATGGGAAAAAGGGAGAAGTCACATCACATATATTTCCCAGGACACACACCCTTTAAGGGCCACAGTAAATACTTATTTTCATAAGAAATAATTTAAGTAAGACAGAGACCTCTTTTAACCATAATCTTAAGTGTATTATAAAGGTCTCACGATTGACTAACAGATGGCAGCATTAACACAATTTGCACTCTAAAGTTCAATAAAAAAGTAACATGATTGTCTTACAGATGACTTGTGAAATTGTAATATTACTGTAAAAAGTATTACTTTGATCATTTAAAGGCTTCATTATTAAAAAATCAGTGATATATTGTTTGTCTTTTAAAGATATAATAAATTACATAAAATATTTGTTTTGCACATTTAATGTGATTAAATTTTAATTGGTGTTTGAATATTTTTTTTAAATATTCACATCACAATCTAAAGTTCAATATAAAGGTGTAATGATTGTCCAACAGATAGCCACACTAACTCAATTTGAGTTAAAAATTAACTTTCCCCTTTTCCCCAGTACCATATATATATATATTATTTTTTTTGTGAAAATTGATGTGATGTCTGAAACTTTATATTTATAGTTCTAGAATTGTTGGAAACCTTCCACGGTGCTTTCATTTACTTAAGTTTTCTGTAAAAACCCTAAAACTTAGAAAAACACGTGAAACTATTTACGTAATAATTAAAATATTATGCTAGATATCTTACAATTTTTTTAAATCAAGAATTGTTAATTTTAATAAACATGTTATTTTTCCCACAACAAATGAAAATGCAAAAATTAATTGAAAGCAGGTAGACAGCCTTAAGACACCAAACTTAACTCATGCTTGCATTAGATTAGTAAAAATCTAAAGTATTGAGGGATTGAATTTAATACAATTTATAGTTGTATTTTAGGCACAAATGCCTTGCAAAGAAAATCAAAACTATTTTAAGGTTTTATTTGTTCTGTGAGACATACCTATTGAAATCAATTGTTATGTTGAGGTGGGATGGAAGGGGATGATAAGAAAAAGAAAGTTTTTTTTTATTTCATTTCTTATCGCAAAACTTTTTTGGCCAAAATAAATAAAATATTGTTCCAGTACAAACATAGAATTTAATTTTATTTATATGGGGACCTAAAGTTTCCTGACTATCTGTCAAGGGTGTTCTGGAATTTAATGACAACTTTTTCTTTTAATTTAAAAAGTTTGTTAGATAATGTCACTATGTCCATGACAAATATTCAGGAACTGATGATTTCAACATGTGAAGAAAATTACACTCTATGCCTGTAATGGAGCAATATTTGATTTATTTTGGCCAAAAAATAGTTTTGACATAAAAATTGAAAAAAACTCTGGCATTTTCTTCTGTCCCCTTCCATCGCACGTTAGAGAAAATTAAAATATATGTTTTATGTGTTTTTAATAACTAAATAATAAAATTATGTAAATATTTTATTTCAATAATATATAAAGAAAGTCCAAACAAGTACTACTGTTATTAGAACACTATGAGATTATTTTAAGATGTGTTTACTAAAGTTTTAACATAGGTAGGTTTTTTGAGGGCTTATGTTGATTTTAAATACTGTTTTATTTAAGAAATATTGTTAAATAAAGTAGAGCTAATAAAAAAAATTCATTTAGTATTACAAAGCAAATTACAAACAAAATTTCTAATCTAAGTCTCTTCCACAGAATGGGTCACAAATGCTGTTTTTGACTCTAGATACTTAAATAATTATATTAAATTATTTACAAAATTAAGACTTTATGGTTAGTAATGATCTTTACAAACTTAGTTTCTTATAAAGCAGTTATACACTCATAGAAATAATAATTTTAAATTGTATGATTAATATTAAATGTTGTGTTTGAATCACCTAAAATTAGATCACTGGTTTGATATTAGAAGAAATGTATAAGAGGTGGATCATTTAGGAAGGAAACCCTAATTTATAATTCAATACAAATTAATTGATAGTATAAAATTATCAGGCATTTCAAAGTATAAGTTTGGAACAGGCAATTATCAAATAGTAAATAAAAATAATTATTATTATTATTATAAAAGTAATTATGCATTCAAAATTAGGTATTCTCAATTTAAATAATAACTATACTAATACCAGTGGCTACACAGACTTAGTTTTAGACTCACAATCTACCAGATTGATGGTGATGAGTAGAGTGGAAAATAGATATGGTTTTATTAAAATCTGTTCAAAATAGTGTGATTAATTAGTGAACATATCAATTAACCATTAATAAAATTAAAGCTAGGCTTGCACAGGATACCCTAACTTCAGAAAAACGCCTGTCGCCAAAACACAAGTAGAAAAAAATATCAAATTGGGGTCAACCCAACTTGGTGCTGTATAATATTCAACTAAGAATTAAATATAGAAAAACAATACTTGTGGATTAAAATCTGGAGTAGCTATTAATTATCACCTACAAGGAACCCATACTACCCCACAAACACAATTTTTTTATATTCTTTGTAGTCTTATAAAATTGTAATATTACTGTAAAAAGTATTGCTTTGATAATATAAAAAAATCAGTGATATATTGTTTGTCTTTTTAAAGATGGAATAAATAACATAAAATATATGTTTTGCATATTTAATGTGATTAAATTTTAATTGATGTTCAAATATTTTTTTTAAATATTCACTTTTAGAATTGTGTTTGTTAATAAAGAACATTAACGACACATTTAAAACCTGCAAAATATCTCTTAAGTACATTTTTAATATTGTATTTATTTTCAAATTGATTGATGAGCGAATACCTTGTTATTAGCTTCTTTAGCAAGAATTAATCATGTTTCTGCTGATTTTCCTAAAGTAAATCATATATTTAATTAATTATCACATTTTAATATGGACTAAAGAAATACTGGATTGACCTCAAACCAACTTACTGACTATTTTATTACCTTATAAGGTTAATTAATTTTGTTTTAACTTTACTCATATAATATTTAAATATTTTATGTATTTAAATTATTAGAACTTTATTTGTTTATGACATGTTAATTCAGGGTTATTTAACTTGAAATTACACATTTTTTTGTTTCAGTTTTTTAAAGCAAATTGTGTTTTAGTGAATTAAATGTATTCCTAATGTGTAGTTCTAATTAGCAATGTATATTTTTAAAAATAGATACATAGTAGCCTATTAGAACAGGAAGATTTTTTTTAAAAAAGAGCTAAATGCTGTGTTTTTTCTATTCCAAGGAAAAATTGTCATTTTCTGACTTAGGGTTGTGCAAATTATAAATATTAATTCTTCTCTGACTAAATATGAGTAATCAAACCCTTAGAATACAATAAAAATTATTTTTCTTTAGACACTAAACTATAATCGAGTTGAGATAAACTTAACAATTTGATTTTTAGCAGAAATAGGTTTAATAACTATTTTTCTTGAATATACATATAATCTCAGTATGTAGTATGTCTGTCTACTGAGCTAAGGGTCCAGGGTTCAATTTCCAGCATGGCAGAAATTGATCATTGGTAAAATGTGGGTTTACCATTTCAAATTGATAAATTAACGACCAGGGACTGGATGTTGTGCTTGTCCTAGCCTTAAGTTGGATTAAAAGGCATATTAAGAACGCCAAGAGAGGAAAATATAAAGGTTGAATAAAAAAAACTCACTCAGACCATAGGCTTGAAACAGTAATGGATGTAAAAATGTTTAAATTTTTTTTTTAGTTTAACTAAAGTAAAATTAAAAAACAAAAATGAAACTGTTTTTAAGTAAACTAGAATGATACACAGAATTAATTTATTGATGAATGTTTGGTGACACTAAATATTGATTTATTTGTAAAATCAATTGTGTTTTAAAAAAACTAAGAAGATACTTTTTGGTTGTTTGAATTATTTTTATATGATTTTATAAATATTTTATTATTATTGTATGTTATTGTGCACGTAAGGGAAACTTAAAAAGTCATGCATTACTAATTAACTATACAAGACTATGTAAGTGATTCTGAAGCTGGTTCAAGAGTGATTTCAAGTCTTGAAATTAAAATTCAAATTTAAGATTTTTTTTGGTGCAATTTAAAAAAAAAACCGATTTCCCAAATACTACAGGAATCATATAATAGTGTGTCCTGTCTCTAATTTTAAATATGCTGAAGTCTAATGGGATGATGGAGATAGTACAGTTCCCCACATTCTCTATATCAAAAATTACTATTTCACTTTATTTGTTCCTTTCACTGATTCCTGTAAATTCTTTCAAACAACATAGCTAAAATCCTTTATAGCAAAAATTCAAAAATCTATCAATTTTATTTGTTAAAAAATAAGTTTGTAAATGTTTGTAAAAATATTAATAAGCCTAGTGATACCTTTTCAATTATCAAGTTTTATCAAAGTTTAAAGTGAGTCAGGCAACTTAATTTTGTCCTGAAACTGTTCTCTTTCCTATAATCAAGTTTAGTAGATTTGACTTGATCGATAGAATAATTTATAATCGACACATCTTTAATAAATGATTCACAAACCCAATTAAAATGCATTTCAGTTCATTTAACATTTACTTTTGATACAAATCTATAATTCTTCAGTAATGAAATGCAAAACAATTATATAAAAAAGTCCATTCACACTAACATTGACCTTTTTTGATAGTTGAAAAGTTGATAGTTCAAATTTACTTGCCTCATAAATACATCGTATCCCTTTGACCAGTTATGTAAGGTGACATTGCTTGTTAAATTTACAAAACCTATTTACAATGGGAGTGCTAAATAATAACTGTCAGGAAATGCCAAAGTTATTAGAGTGAATCAAACATATAGTGTATACCTTAAATGTGGGATCCACTTTAGTGTTGGACTCCAGACTCAAACACATTGGAAAATGATTATATGAACATGTGTCTTACTTGACTGTTTCCAAGTTATAGTCATGGTTGTTTTATGTAATTCTTATGACAAGCTGAGCTAACACATATATACATATATACCTAATCACATGTCTCCTTATGGGGAAAGCAAGAAACTGTGCAAACATCTCAAAAAGCAACTTCATACTTAACATATTCCCAATAACTTTCTCCACACTTCCTTATCCTTGCATATTCCCTTCACTTAAATACATCCATTCACCGAGTCATACATGCTCTTGTATTCTTAAAACTCTTTTATGTTTCTTTTTTTCACACACTTGTCTATCATATTTAGCCATGTATTACATGGCCTACACCGCTCCTTTTGATTCACACACTACCTTCATATATATTATTCATCACTCAATCCACACTCAACCTCTCAAAATGCCCAAACCAACCTAAGACGCTTAGTTCACTTATATCAATTAGATTCCCTTTCAAACCGCACTCCTTCAGCACACATTGATTACTGACCTAATCCATATGAGTTTTCCACAAATTTTTCTTGAATATGTTGGTGTTCAACACACTTTTATATACTGCCATATTTGCCTCTTTAGATACTATTTCATTCTTTTCAACAGTCCACATACATCAAACTACTGTCACAAATACATTCACCCTTTATGTTGATTTCACTATTTCTACTATAGAGTCTTATGCCTAGATACACAAAATAATGCACTTGTTCTAACAGTTCTCCCTTTATACTAAGCTGACAATCATTTTCTGATCTATCCTTATCAAAAACTATCACCTTAGTTTTGGAGACATTTATATGAAGATCCATTTTGCCTGTTGCCATATTCAAATTATTTAATGTATTCGCTTTCATTCTCAGCCATTAATACTGCATTATCGGCATATAATAGCACTCTCAAATTAACACGATAGAAATTATACACCAACCATGTCGTCACAAGAATTCCTTATATATCCACGAGTACATTAAACAACCAAGGATACATAACACAACTTTGTCTATCACTCTGTTCAATGTCAGATCATTCGTTGAAAGCTTCATATACCTCAATGCACACTTTACTTTCATCATACACTACCATAAATGCATTTACTAACCATGCATCCACACCATAGTCTCAAAGAACTTTCCATAACATACTCCTGTTCAGCCGATACGCTTTCTCCAGATCAATGAATGCACAATAAACCTTCTTCCTTACTGCAATACATTTCTCAATCCCGTGTTGCAATACAAATATCTGGTCCATGCAACTACTTACTACCTGGCATGAAACCACATTGCACAACCAAAATCTTGTCCACAGTTTTTCACTCACCCTCTCAATTAAAACTCGCCAAAAAACTTTGCCTGGTATATTTAACAAACTAATTGCCATAAAAATTCTTACATTCTCTCTCTTACTGTCTTTGCCTTTGTGTAAAGGAACAATGACATCATTCTTCCAGTCTTTAATAACATTCGAAATCCCTGCACACATATTGAACAACTCACACAATCTTATAAGTAATACCATGCCCCCATACTTAAGCATTTCACTTGTAATCCCACTTATGTCTGCAGCTTTGCCATTCTTTAACACTTTCATAGCCTTTAACACCTCAGCCTTGTTAATAATTTCACTCATCATACTATTTTCCCTGTTATCTGTTACTTTCTCTATGTTTTCGATATAAAAATGCTCAAAATACTACCTCAATTGCTTTCTCATATGGTTTTAATCCCAGATCAGCTCACCACATCCATTCTGATTGCCATAAGTATGTCCTTGCACTCTTAATTTTGTTCTCTTTACCTTCTTCTAAAACAGCTTATTTCTCTAAAAATAATTCGGTCTTCTTTCTCTTAATATAATTTGCTCTTTACTATCCTTTACTTCTTTCTTTATATTAAGCTTTTTTTCTTTGTATGTGTCCCACATCCTCTTATGTTCTGTTTCACTCTTCACAGCAATCATTTGTTTGTATGCTTCTTTCTTTTCTCTTACAGCTTCTTTCATCGGTTCGTTTTACCATGCATCTCTTTTAAAGTTTCCCTCCTCCACATATTCACACATAGCTTTTGCACAATCAACTACAGCCTCTTTTATTCTGTTCCAAGTACTTTCTAAATCATTAGCATTTATTTCAACATGGCATTCATTCTCTTGTAAAAATGTTTGCCCAGCAATCTTTATAGTACGGTTTCACACTTTTATCCTACAATTTTTCCACTTTCACTCTTTTGCTTAATACTCCTGTGCTGCTTCCGCACAAAATTCCTATCTAATTTAACAACTGAGATTACAAGGAAGTGATCTGCTCCACATTCAGCTCCACACACACAGCCCTAGTAGTCTTTACTAAACCTTTAAATCTCTCATCATACATCATAAAATCACCAGTGTTCTCAAATCGCCCCTTTACCATGTATACAAGCGAGTATCTTTGTGCTTAAGCCATGAGCTCAACAGAAATAAACCCTTATCCAAGCACTAGTTCATTACCATTCCTGTTTGCCGTCATCAGCATCCCTTCATAACACACACTCTGAATTCTCTCTTTCATATCTCCAAGGAAGATGATTCTTTAACCCAGTTCACATGCATTCAAGACTTCATTGAGCTCATTCCAGAGCTCCACTCACACATTCTCATCTTCACCATCCACCGGAGCAAAACTAGCAATCAAAATGCCTATTTTAATAAGTATCCCTAGAATTCATACCGTCTCACAAACAGTTTAGCTGTTGGGATTAGGATTAAAAACCCTACTCCTCGACTTCTCCTTATCCATTCATCCACACCTAACCACACTGCAAGGCTACCATCATTCATCATCAACACATCTTTCCTTTTCCACTTGGTTTCACATACACACAGAATATCAATTTTTCTTGCAATCATTTCCTCTTACAGTTCATTCTCTGGAACACACACCCCTCTCACATTCAATGTTTCAATAATCCATGTTCTCGGCAGCTTGTCAACAGTTTCAGTTTTAACCTCAGCTGTCCCCATAGCTTTAGTCATTCGAGGCTAATATTGTAGTTTATTTTAATAATTAGTTTAGAGTAGTAGACCAGGTCACTATCCTTGATCGTACCTACACTCATAAAAATATATGCTGTTTATGATAAGGGTGCTGTGCATTTTATCCAGTATACCACAAGTACAACCATTACTCAGTCTTACCCTGAACATGCTTGCACCAGTCCCACAAACCAGTATCCTAACTATGAAGACTGCCTTGACGGCTAGTACACCGTTGCCCATGTCACTACCACTAGGAGGTAAGGCAATGCATTGACACACCAGCTAGTATATCTGTACATAAAAAATAATAATTGATCATGTTAATGAATTATTCAAGCTTGTTCGCTTGATAAGCCAACTACATGTGTAAGAACTTACTACTTTTCTGGTGATCTGAGTGATAATTAATGGATTCTTAGGTCGGTGTTATATCATGAGTTTTTACTGGTCCAGCAAAACTGGCCCGGTTTGACGGGATTACTTCAATGAGTCATATCTGTCCAGTGGAAAGGATAGTGCATTCAACCAGTTTGCCTAGAGCAGTAGCTACAGAGTGCTATGATAGGTAATGTTTTCCAAATTGAAAACTATTTGTGCTCTTAAAGTTGAAGGATTATTGAAAGACCCAGTAGTACGTAAATATTGGGTTCATCCTCTCCATACCGAACAAGAGTTAAGTGGACATTTTATTATATTTTACGATAATATGCATATATGAAGGATTTTTTTAGTACTACCGCATGTCGACAAATTTATTTGATGACTTGTTCAACATAATGTGCCCACACATAACCAAACAGAACACAACATTTAGGAGCGCAATAAGTTCAAAGGAAATATTGAACATAACATTATTTGTCAATATCAAACAGAAGCAAGGAAACGGACTGGCACAACCGCACAGTGTGACCACTTCCACTTGAATGAATGTGTCTTTGCAGCTATCCAGTTGTCTGGCTATCTTTCCACGCCACAGCACAGTGCAATAGCTTCTGGTGAGTGGGGCAGCACCACAATAGTGTAACAACTCTTAATTTAAAACGTGTTCCTACATTGTGGTCGAATTGGACCGGTAAAACGAATAGTGTGACACTGTCCTTATTCAAATAAAGAAATTATAAAAATGCATTTGATGTAAGAACTTGCTGAGTGTAGTTCAAATGAAGCAAGACGTAGGTATGTGGACCAGTTTGATAATAAACGTCTTCCAAATAAGAAAATGTTTCAAATACGACATGAACACCTACGAGATATTGGTTCATTTTAAAAACAAGTGCAGTAAGTTGATATAACCTGCCAACGTATTGAACACAGTACATACAAGAAACAGTTGGAATTTTTGAACAGCTAATGATCTCTATAATATGATTACAAGCATACATTTAGGTGCTAGGTGGCCATTTTGAATATTTCGTGTACAACTTTGATGGAAATCGAAAGAGGCTATATCTTGGAAACAAGGTAAAATAGGACATAATAATAGTAATCTTTTTTCAGTGTTTTTGTATCCCAGTTCACCCCTTAAGTGGCTAGTTAAGATATACTCTGTATATATAAATATCAATGTCACAATAAAACAATTTTAGCTTCTCTTGAGTCTTCCCCAAATTTAATTTACCTTGACTCTTTCCCAGTTTTAACTTCTCTTAAATCTTCCTCAGTTTTAGCTTCCCTTGAATCTTCTAGTCTTGGTTCAAATGGTTGTTTGTTGATTGACCTTGTTGATGACCTTGCAAAGATAATCTCTCCCTATTCACAACTGCTCCAATACAGATTCTCTCTCTCACTGATCTTTATATTGGCAACAAATACCCATCCCTCTTTTTCCCACCCCCTTGTTATTGGTGAAAGAAGTAATAGTTTACTAACTGACACCACTTATTCCCCTTTCTAGCCACAGAACAATGGACCAGGCTGTCTGACAAGAGCTTAACAATGTGTGGCTCAGTAAAAAAAAGATTTGTTTTAAGAATCATTGAACAAAATACCGATATGGATTATCATTTACTGACTGTGCCATAGCCAGCTTCTGCCCAGCCCTATTATAAAGAATTGTTGATAACTACTGGTATCTTCATTCTTACTATACTTGAAGTGGACGAAGTTATTTCATAAATCTAAGTGTGGCACAACATATTATTAGTTAATAATGTGGGTAACCTTGTTTTAATTTACAATTTATTGTGAACAAATAACATAGAAAAAATAATTGAGGATTATTTGCCCAAATTTGTTCATTCCTTTAAGTAGATTTGAAATACTTGCATGAAATAAGAAGGCAGTGCCCTCCACCTATAAGTATCAGTATTAGGTTAAGTATTGTTTATATAAGAAGACTAGCCAATATATGGTATCATATATAAAATAAATTACGATTTAAGCCCAAGTAAAGTACCTAGAAAACTTTGGTCAGGAACAACCAGTATTTCTTTAGGTCTGCTCAGTTATCATTTTGTAAAAAAAAAAAGTTAATATTAATATTATAAATGGGTGAGTATTGAAGCGCAATACAAGGAGCCTACCCCTAGAGTCCCTGCTTAATATCTCCTATTCAATCCTGCTCTTACCCTGTGGTGTACCCTAAGGTCCGAATATAATCTTATGGCGAAGGTTGGGTGGAAAGCTAAGCAGAAATCAGGTTAGGTGAAGAAGAGAGACAGGAGCCTGGCTAGGGCCTGTCCATTGAGCTTGGAACAGGGCCTGATCATTTGAGCCCCAGTACATTGAGCTGGAAGACTGGTTGGTGGCTGAGGTCGAATGGATAAATGAGTCAGCACTCACAACCTCAGAAGAGGGTGCCACTGTTAAAACAGGCATACCTGGGGACCACGACCAACCTTGTAAGCTGGTTGCTGAAGCAAACCAAACTCGAGATATGAAAAGTTAAAGCCATATTTATAATAAGAAGAGAATACCACTGATATGATTTGGACAATGAATAATAGTACTATGACGAGAATAAAAGATTACAGTGGACATGATGGAGAAAAGGGAAAATCAGCGTGTTTGGAATGATTAAAACGAAATAAAGGAAGGAGAAATGGCATAGGTTTTGTAGTGAAACAAGAGTTGCAGGTAGAGGTGGAAGGTACAAATGACTGTATATTAAGGATGATAATAGCTAATACAGGAAGGAAGGTGGAGGTGATACAAATGTATGCATCACCAGTGGTATGCCCAACAGAAGATCAGAAGATAAGGACAAATTTGAAGAAGAATTGGAACGGCATGGTAGGTAGTAAGTAATGGGGGGATCTAAATACAAAAGTAGAAAGAGAGGAAAGGTTTTTTAGGAAGTGTTAGGAAATGATAAGATGGGATCCGACACCTTAGCTCAGTCGATAGCAAGTCTGTCTACTTAGCTAAGGGTTCTGGCTTGGATTCCTGGCATGGCCAACAAGGACACTTAAAGACACACCATACCGTAAACATAAAGATGACACAAAGTGTTTCTTTAGATAGTGAAAACAAGTTGCTGGTGGCAGGCATAGGAGAGTGGGTGGGGATGTAGGAGAATATTAGCAAAACAAAAAAGAAGAATGAAGGTGAGAGGCTTAAAAATGAAGAGTAAAAATAACTATATTTAGGAAAGCCAAGAAGCTGGATGGAAGAAATACGGGTAGTTTAAAAAAAGTTTGTTGGAGTTTTAAGAGCAAGCCAAAGGAAGTTGAAAGGAACCAAATGAAGAGAATATGGATAAGAGAAAAGCAAAGTGCATGATACAAAAGGCTAAGAAGGCATGGATGCAAAAGTGGACAAAGATGCTGGAAAGACAAGTGGAAGTAAGGTGTTATATAGCTAAGTAAGAAACAGAAGGAGGGAGAAAGGGCAAAAAGGTTAGAAAGATGGATGATGCAAGGGAAAGATGAAGATGGGATAAGAATAGAATTATGGAGGGGATATTTTGAGAAGGTGTTTAATTCGGAAGAAGAGGGAGTGGGTCTCACATGGAAAGAGATGGATGATTAATTAAAGAAGATGTAACAGAGGATGCAACAGCTCAAAGCACTAGGAGTGACTGAATTAACAGAGGAAATGATGAGAGCTGCATGAGAAACAGGAATACAATGATTATACAGGGTGCTGAGAGTGATGTGGAAGGAGAACAAGCTAACATGAGACAGTAAAAAGGGAATCATAGTAACAATCTTTAAGATAGGAGTTAGGAAAAGGTGTATGAACTATGGAACTACGAACCACTGTACAAAAATATATCAGAAGTCAATGGGGGGAAAATTAAGAAAGAAAATGGAAGGTACATGGAGAGAGGAATAACACAGATTTAGAGAACAATAGACTTGATTTTTGTTAAAAAGAAACTTATGAGCAAAATATATTAATTTGGAAAGGACTTAATAAGAAAATGTATAGATGTGAAGAAGGTGTAGGTAGCATGAAGATAGTAAAAAGTATGTGAACCAATATAAGCATAAATTGACAGGTCAGTAATAATGAGTGTAAAGAGTATGTATATTGATAACAGAAGCAGTAGTAAGAAAGAGTAAAATGAGGGAATCGTTTCAATAGAGAGTGGTAGGATATTATTTCTTGTATGTAACTGAAATTGTTAGTTTATTTATTTTATGTCCTGACTTTTCTTTAGAAATGTCTTATTATTATTATTAGTTTCCGAGTTTAATAATGTTTTGTGTAGCCCTAAGCTTCAACCATTGAGCTACAAACATTAAGTCATTATTCAGAAGGGTTTCAGTAACTGATGATAGCCATGCTTTAGAAGTTAAGCCCTTATGATATTTTTACAAGCAAAGCTTGACTACTGCATTTTAAAATGTAACTAACAGATAAATTGACCAATGAGCAAATAAAGCTTTAAACTTGGCAGTATTACCTCGAACAAACTGTGTTTTTTGTCCTTTATGTATATTTTATAATGTAAAATATATTATTATTATTAGCAACGCGTCTTACTACCCGTTCAGGTTATACGCACTTACGCTAATGTGTAATGTTAGGGTGATTGTGAGATGAAATGGAGGACCTACAGTTTAATGTGGAATCCGAACCACGGTGGAGGCCTGGCATTCCCCACATTCACAAGATGTCTTGTCAGAGGTGAAGGAAGGGTTTGGTAATCGGATAAATCTATGCCGGGACCGAGGATTGAACCCCGGCCGCCGGCATAGAAGTCTGACACCTTACCCCTAGACTACCAGGTCACCATGTAAAATATAAATTTCCATGAAAAGAATGTATTATTTCTGGCGTGAAAGAGATGTAAAGGATAAAAAGTTTCAAGAACTGTAATAAAAGGACACAAATACTTTATGACTTGGACCACAAATATGAATTTGAAGATCTGAGTAATAGTTATGTAAATTTTTAGATGACAATGTTGATAAAATATGTACCAAAAGCATGTAAACCTGATTTATGAATATTTTCTATAGCCTTTGTTGAAAATCAACCAATAGTGCAAGTTATTTAGATTCCCAAATGAATTGGAGCTATTGAAAAAAAAATGCTAGTAGATAATAGAAATTAATTTCTAACAGATATAAACTAAAATGTTTAAAATTGAATGCAGATTCTTTATGGAGGGATTCACATATTTACAATAATATAAATAAATAACTTTTGAAGAAAATTAAGTCCTTAATTTTAAATTAAACAGCCTAAAACTTCATTTCCTGTAAAAGTAAATAAAAATATCTGAATTTTCCATGTTCAGTTATCTTGTACAGTATTCATCATCAATCAATTTTAAAATTTAAGGGTCCAAGCCTAGAATGTATATACAACATTTAATTCATTATCTAATGAATAACACTAACAAGTCAATTCAACAAATTTTTCTTTAAACAGTTATATTGCACATAAATAATTAAACAAAAGCCTAGAATATTTGTTGAAGAACACTATTTTAGAACTAATAGTTTCATCACTTGTTATTTACATTTTATACTTGTACAGTATGTTTATGTTGTTAAAAATTGATTTAATTAGATCTCTTTTCTTCTACTATGCAGAAAACACACCATAGTTTATTTTAGTTCCTCAAATTTAACATCCAAGCTTTCGTCATTTTTGAAAATGCTTTGAAAATATTGTCACTGGGTATAAAGCTTTGAGGGGCAGAGATTTATTTATTCTTCTAGTTTTAGCTTGTGTGTTTGGAAATCTATAAAAAAATCTCTTCTTTTTTAAATACTCAGCAAACTTTAAGAACAAATAAGTACAAGTGTGTTATAAAAAGTCACAATCTTACACTATTTTTAAGTGTATTTTTTATTCTATGGCTACTTTAATGGACAATTTTGTGTTGAGTCACACAAAAGTTTGAGTATTCTAAATATATATATTTTTTTTAAACATTACACCTTCAAAGAGTCTGTAAAAACTAATGATGCAACAATTATTGGTCTTATAAACATGTACAAGATGATGCAATGTTCTCCCCGAGGACCTTAGAACAGGCCCGGCTGATTTTACTGAGTGCCCGGCTAAAATCAATGTTTGTTGCACAAATCATCAAATATTGCAAAGTCTTTTTACATTTCCCGGCTTAAGCTACTTAATAATGCCACCCGATTAGCAACATTTTCTGAGGAGAACACTGTCATGATGAGTACAGCTACCAGAAATGTAAATACTTACATGGTAGTTGTAATTTATATTATATGAAACTGTTGCTGTTTTAAATATAAACTTTTGAACTTATATTTTTCTGGTAAATATATCACCTGTCAATATCATCATGATTATCATCTTCCATCTCCAGTTTTCTGGATATAGTTGAAGAATGCTTTCAATTTTGTCCTACCTTGCCCTTCTATATCCCTTCCGAAGTTAATCAAATATAAAAAAAAATGACCATGAATTATTAGCACTACAATTAATACAGATTTTACTAGTAAAGAAATTAATATGAATTTTAAAATTGGCTTACTTATATTGCAAATGAACGTTCATACTAATGTAATGTGTCATTAATATCCTAAAAAGTCAACAAAAAAAGATGCCTGGGATTGCATAATTAGATGTCTTCAGAAATATTTGACTGATTTATGTGATTTTTGCTGTTAACAATATAACGATAAGCCTGGCCTTGGCTGCATAATAACAACCACTAAACCGTCATGCTACCAGTCTGATGGTGAAAGTGCAACAGAAAACACAATGTGTGTTGTAGAACACCGAGTTAAATTCAGTTGTAAAGGTGAGTATACACTAAAGGAAAACTTGAAGCAGAGCAAGCCAAGGCCAAATATGGACATTGCCTCACTTTGATGTACCAACACGAGTTGACTCAGCCAAGTTTGCCTTGCTCTATTCGCCGACATTGCCTCGCCTCTAATTTGCTTCTAGTGTAGAGAATATACACACCTAAACAGTGCAAAATCCTTTTTGAAGTATGTATGAACAAGAAGCGCCTACACTTAAAGACTATCACTAGTTGGTTTAATCAATCTAAAGAAACAGGAAATTTAGACATAGATAAATCTCTAGGCTGACCATCAACATTTGAAGAGTTCATGGACAGTAAAGAAAGTCACCCAAGCAGTGAGACCGAGTCAAATAAAGCGAACAAGGTACGAAAAAGCCAATTGTTTATCATAGTTTGGAGCTTGTAATTTCAAATATTATTATTATTATTATTATTTAGCACCGCCTTACTACCCGTTCGGGTAATACGCTTTAAGTACTAATTACGCTAATGGATTAGGAATTGGGAAGGTTGAATTAGAGGAAGTACATTTGCGTGGAAGGAGAGTGGAAAAACATTCAGGAAAAACCACACCCAGTTCATCCGACCGAGATTCGAACCTCGATCTCCCCATCCTCAGCAGTAGAGCTCAACATGACTAGCGCGTTAGCCAACTACACCACCGAGGTGGGTAATAATAATACTACCATTCAGAATTCACCCCATAAGCGTTTGTGATTGCATGGATTCAAGATTCAGCTTAAAACATGAAATTAAAACTAAAGATTGTCCAGAACATGATTATTATTATTAGCACCGCGTCTTACTACTCGTTCGGGTTATACACACTTACGCTAATGTGTAATGGTAGGGTGATTGTGATGAGATGAAATGGAGGACCTACAGTTTAACGTGGGATCCGAGCCACGGTGGAGGCCTGGCATTCCCCACATTCACAAGTTGTGACTAATACACATCTTGTCAGGGGTGGAGGAGGCGTTCAGAACATGATTATTCCGCTACATTTATGCTATATAGATTTGACGATACCCGCTTTGGTGGCCACATGGTCTTAGGTGCTACTCTCCCAATAGACCAGAGTAACGAAGACAGGGAGATCAGGGTTTGATCCTGGTCGGGTAAAGTGAGGGTGGTTTTTCCTAAATGGTTTTCCCCTCTCCCTTCATGCAAATGTGAGTGCCCTGCCTCTAAATTATAAACCTTTCTAATCCCTAAAACATGAGTGTATTAAATTAGTACATAGGTGTACAAACCGAAAAGGTGATAAGAAGTGGTTCTAAATAAATTAACAATGATGAAAGTTACTTAAAAAAATAAGTTTAGTGATGAAGATACTTCCAACATAAATGGCCACCTTAAATAGGCAGAATTCCAGAATTTAAAGAACACAGTGACCAAACAAAATTTATGAATATGTTTGTGACAGTCTCAAATTGAACATGTGTGGTTTAATGTATTGATTGCATTGTAGATTCTTTCATTTTTGTGGAAATAATTATAGGCAACATTTATTTAGACATGTTTCAAAATTTTATTTCTCTATGATTGAATAGAGAGAGAAAAATCAATTTCTGTAATTTTTTAGCAAGTTGTTGTCTTAAAGTGCGCCCTGCTATCAGTCAGAGGTTTCTAGATCAATGGATTTGGTAGAGGTGGTCCTGTCTCATGACCTTCAAGAAGTCCTGATCTGACACCATTAGCCTTTTTCATGTGGGGCTACATAAAATACCTTGATTACAGAGAAAATGTTTGTGATTTGAGACCCCTTACAGAGAGTGACTTTCACGCCTGAAATAATTCAGCGAACCTGAACAGAAATTTAGTTCCGCTTGGATGTATGTAGAGCTACAAATGGTGCTCACATTGAAACATATAAGTTTAGATGAAAGCTTGTAATCTATCCGTACATTTTATTCAATAAACCTTTTATTTTTTCAACTTATTTCATTATGAAATCCCACACTTTGTTTTATTACTTGCATGATATAAAATATATGGAATGCTAAGCGTGATCATACAATATCAAGTTTAAATGTACTAATTTTCCTGAACACCTAGTTTATGATTACTGATAATGATACTTAATATAATATAACTAAATATTAGGAACATGCAAAATTCGCATTTGCATAAAACGCAAATTTTTATGCCAATTCAACTGTTTTCATGCGAATAACCCAAATTTAAGAGGTTTTTTTAATAAACACAATTTCTTTGTAATTTGGCAGATACCACGCCATGCAATATAGTTTTCGACCTGGTAAAATTGGGAATAGCACTATAACAGTGCTGCCATCTAAACAAATAGTATCGGTTTTGACTTATTTTAAAGATATAAAACGAATCACAGACTATATTATGAGTATTTTAACAGATATTTAGTTGTTTTTTTAGAACATAAAAAATCCCAATTTATACTTTCACACATTACAATACTTAAATTTCGATTTTGATAAATCAATAGATCGATTCTTTGTTTTCAGACTTTAAAAGATTTCACGCTTGGTCCAAGCAAGGACATTAATATATATGGATCTTGCTACAGGCGGTAATGTTTGGCTAAATTATATGTTCTTAATTTGTATTCCCTTCTCCTTATTCGATAGTAGTTTAGTCTTCTATGACGACATATTTCAGAGATCTTATTGTTTGATCTAAACATAAATTGATTATCAATTATTTCGATATTGCCATTCGAAGATAATTATATTGAAATATCAAGTTTGACATTACTTAGCATGAAATATTTATTGTTTATTTATATTTAATTTTTTTCTGGATATGTTAATAAATGGTTAAATACACAATTTGAACACAAAATGTAGACAGTTAAAAACTAGATTTTTTTAATGAATACTAATTCGACTCATATTTATGTAAATAATAACATCCCAGTAAGCATATAATATCATCACTTTCAGCATATTATATCATCACTTTTTGAAAAAAATAATATCCCTTTTCCCCTAAAAATAACCTCACCTTTTAAATGTCTCTATTAGTTATAAATAAATTTTAAATTTTTGATTGAATATTAATTATTGATTTTTTAAACACTTTGTGGAAAGTGAAAATATTGGCATAGCTAAGCTAAGGGGATGAGTTTTATTACCCTGCAACTACTACTAATTGATGCGTGCTAGTACACCTGCAGCCAGCCGGGCTCGCACAGCACCCACTTGGCATCTAGGCACCAGGCAGTTTCTAGATCGGTACCTCAAAAGCACCAACCCCTTACCCCAAAGGGTGGGATGATCCGGATCAGGCCAAATAACCGGGCAGGCGAGAACTAATTCTTCCTCCCCTAACAGTATAGACTGGTATGACCGGTACCAGGGACTCATGCCTACCACCTACCCAGGGTGGTACCCGGAGCTGTTTACTTCCGCTCACAGATGCGACCTTACAATCTCCACACTTCCCCATTGCATGTGGGAAAGTATTTTCCCACTACTCGTGCGTACGAGTGGAGGCAACCATTATCTAATACATGCACCACTAACTGTCCAAATTACCACTGGAACTCTAAAGCGGTTCACCACACGAACGGAGAGGCTAAGGCCCGCAGGCCCAGAAACCAAAGTGCCGAGGCTGCGAGGCTCAGAACGCCAGGAGCCTAAACCCCACTGCTTTACCAACTCCATCATTCATTGGCAATTAAACTGCACTGTCCCACAGTGTCCAAACCATTTCTGGGCCAGCACCACCAGCGGAGCCTGTGACATGGGCTTTCGGTCTAGCCCTGTGTACTACTTATAACAAAAGTAGTCCAACGTATGCATACCAGTCCACAGGGCCACCCCGAGCACCTGTAGGTAACCGATGCAAGCATCAGTCTCTCTGGCGCTATTAAAAATAAACTCTGCAACTATTAAAAATAAACTTTATTAGTTTCTTCTATTTTAATCATACCAATGCTAATAAGGCTATGATAAACAAAATTATATTTTTGTAGCCATTTTATAGTAAAAAAAATTACAGTTATAACGGCAATATTACCATGATGAAAGTAGATACATCCCATTAACCAATGACATCTAGATTTTTAAATCTATTGGAAATATATTGCTACGCATATTTTATTTATTAAATATGAATAATCACTAGAAATGGTTATCTATTAGTTTATGAAATGACTGTATTCGTTGATTGTGATTAATTATTATTATTATCCATATAAGTGTTGCATCACTAGTGGTAACAAAGGTTTTTTCAAGGAACTATGATTCCTCTGAAACATTAGAAAACATATTTTCACTGGGATGGGGAAGTTGGGTTGCTTTTAAATCTCCAGAGTCTGACGGAAACAATCCACTGTCCCTACAAGACTTTTGGTGAGATTCCGTCTCATCCGTGACACGAGTGAATATTGTGTTACTAGTGTGTGGTGTGTCACGAATATTGGGTTCTGTTACAACAATGGGAAACACATTACCAGGAGAATGTGTGGTCTTATGAACTTCCGTATCACTTGAGACGTTTGTAAACATACTATTACTCGTGCGAGGATTCTTACACTCCTCAGGTTCATTTGAGACAGTAGTGAACATACCCCCGCTAGTGTGGGAAGACTTACCAAGCTCGGTTTTGTTCGAAATAGCTGTAAACACATTGTCACTAGCACGATTCTCCTGTCGAATGTTAGACTCATCTGTTGGGATTGTAAACATGCCATTGGCATGTATCCTTTGGTGAACTTGCAAGGCGCTCATCTGAGCGAATGCCTTCCCACACTGAGTGCATGAGTGAGGCTTGTACCCCGTATGGATGCGTGTATGGATCTGTAGCGAACTCATTTGAGTGAACTTCTTATCGCAGCCATTGCAAGCATATGGCTTGATGCCACTGTGGGTGCGTGTGTGAGCTTGGAGTGCACTCAGCTGAGCAAATGCCTTCTCACACTGCCGGCAGCGATAAGGTTTGTCACCGGTGTGAGTGCGTGAGTGAGCCTGCAGTGCACTCAACTGCGCAAAAGCTCTGTCACAATGGTCACAGGAATACGGTTTCTCGCCAGTGTGCGTCCGGACATGACGTTGGAGAGAGCCCACTTGTGAGAAGCGTCGTGAGCACACCTCACACTGATATGGGCGGTCTCCTGTGTGTGTGCGAGTGTGTGCATTGAGTGCACTGATCTGTGTGAACTTCTTGTGACACTCCCCACAGGAGTAAGGTTTCTCCCCAGTGTGGATGCGGCTATGAACCTGCCAATACAATATTACACATGCATTAACAAATGGATCAATTCCAAAATTCTGACATTTCTATCATTTCAATAGTTGCTTCCAATAGTATGCTGATTATATTATTTTGACTCTCAGTTACAAATCTCGCTCAATGACACATAATCTAAATATATTATAATTATGCTAAATGTAAAAATATTTATATTTCAAAGCATAAATCTAAGTAACGATAAAAGTATTTTATTTGGTGGGCAAACAAGTTAGTGATTAGTTATATTATATGAGAATTTCATGTTTTTCAAGTGCAGAATTGTTTTTGTGTCTCTGAAACAGGACTTTTGGGTGTTTAACATTAATTATCTGGAGATAGTATGGACATAAAAGATGTAAAGAATTTGTCAATTGAAAATTAGAAACTATTCTCATGATAGCTATATTCAATTCAATGTATGCATTCAAGAATTTTATTTAAAAAAATAATTAAAGAATTGACATGACTTATGCTTGGAATTACAACTTCTCAAGTGGAACTTTACAAAAGATTATAACTTTGAATACAAGAAAACACCAAACAAAAACCAGAATTGTTGAGCCAAAGTCTGAAGCAACTTTACATGGAGTGAGACGACTCTGGCTTCTAAATAAAACCTTATAATGTTATAACAATATATGGTGAATATATAATTTTAATTTTATACTTTTATATTCTTCAGGAATATCTGACACCTTGGCTCAATCATTAGCATTTCTGTCTGAAGAGCTAACGGACCCAAGTTCGATTCCTGGCATGACTGAATAATTTATCATTGGTGAAATGTGGATTTACCCTTTCACAATAATCAATTAATGGCCGGGGACTGGATATTGTGCCTGTCCCAGTCTTAAGTTAGATTATAAGGCATATGAAGCTACGACAGGCATAGCAAGCCGGTAGTGGGAAATATATGGCTTGAATAAAAAAGTGACCTAGACCACAGGCTGGAAACAATAGTGGATATAAAAAAATGAGTTAACAGAAATTTTCATGAAATTGACTAAACATTTTTGTAGATGAACTGTTAACTAACTTAGAGTGAATTGTTTTAATGTGTATCTAATACATCAATGCTAAACAAATTTTTGACCAGAGTGGGCAAGCAATATTGTAGTAAGTTCTGATCATTAGTCGCATAATCTATGTGTCCTGTAAAATGGTGTGAATGTAGAAGCTTTGCTTAACATTTGGCTGACTGATTAAAAATATTTCCAAAAGTCAGAACTAATGTTTTGTATCAACAAAATTTCACAAAATAATAGCGCATGCACAAAATTGGATGTTTTTACGTAAAAATACAAAATACACCAATAATGATTGACAAATCCTAAACAAATTATTATTTTTAAGTGTGTGCGAAGCTTCAAGACTTTGGCTTGGCTCCAAAACAAATGTTAGCTTCGCCTTCACTTAAAAAAAATTCCAGTTTTGACAATTAAGAATCTTCAACGATAAAATAATGAAAGTTAAAATATTCAATTGATGGTTAATTATTGAAATTCTTAGCTGTTGTATAAATAAGTAATATAACTATACCAAATAATTTAAGTGCATACAATTATTTATAAATAATCACAATTTTATACTTTTTTAATCATAAAACGATTAACAAAAGATATTCGAACTTCGATTCAGATTCAAGAATATTTCATATATTCAATTCGAAATTGCTTTATATTTAAAAAATGGGAGTTCACACACCCCTAATTATTTTGTATGTTAGGGTTCTGCGAGTACTCATATTTCGAGCTTCGAGCCGAGCTCGTCGCTTAAGCTTGAGATCGAGATCGAAAGTTTTGTAGGCTCATCATTTTCAAGCTTTCACTTGATGTACTTAATAATCAATTTTTAAAATGCAATATTAAACATAGTTTATTTAGGTGAGATGATATATGCATTTCCACTTATAAATCATTCGGTTACTTAACAAATTGTTATATTATGTATGAAAAAAGTGCATTGAGCAAAAACATTTAGTAATGAATAAAATGATAAAGTATTAGGAAAAAAGTAGAACACAAATAAGAGAAAAGACACTAACACAGATTTACAGTAATTACTACTACTTCCTGAGGAAGGTGCTTTAATGGCATCGAAATATTGAAGAAGTGTGTGTAAATCTGTGCTACAGTAGCCCCATGGCTTCTTTGGTGCTGACTCACAGCTTTGAAAAGTTACCAGGCCTAATTATGTATCCCTACGCCAAACCAAATGATATGTAAAAACATGTGTTTAGCAGCTGTCACTTTTATCAGTCAAAATTTAGGTTTATACCTAAATGTTGACTGTCAGAAGTCAGCTGAGAGCTGTCAGTCAGCACCAAAGAAGCCATGGGGCTACTATAGTGTCTTTTCTTTTATTTGTGTTCTACTTTTTTCCTAATACTTTATCATTTTATTCATTAACAAATTGTTAGAAATTAATTTAAATTTTTACATTAATAACATAATAGAGCTTTAAAACCACCTTCAACCAATACATTTATTTAATATTGTCAACCATTTTGAATTCTACTTGATTGAAGTTGTTTACTTTTATTGCCATGAATGAAAATAAAAATAGCTAAGAAGATTACTAAATAATTGAATGATTCTTTTTACTATTTTTACCTGGTCCCTTTATAAAATAATAATTTATGTTCAATTAAAAATTTAATATCAAGAATATAATATGATATTAAATGTTTTCAAACTTAAAATATTTAAAACGCCTATTAATTAATATGTTTAGCTACAAAACTAGTTCTAGTTTAGTTACTATTTAGTTATATAATTATGTTGGTTAACCTGTTTAAAACCAATGTTGATTTTATTTATTGCAATACATATTTTACCAAACTTATCATATTTATATTAAAAAAAGCATTTACTATTCCATATTGTTTTCTAGAAATATTATTCTAATCATATTATTTTTATTCTAAAATATCAGCATCAACTTTTATAAGCATTAAAAATTGAATTGATGTAAATTTATCAATATTATTATTAGCACCACGTCTTACTACCCGTTCGGGTTATACGCTTTAAGTACTAATTACGCTAATGGATTAGGAATTGGGAAGGTTGAATTAGAGGAAGTGAACCCGCATTTGCGTGGAGGGAGAGTGGAAAACCATTTAGGGAAAACCACCCCCAGTTCACCCGACCGAGATTCGAACCTTGATCTCCCCATCCTCAGCGGTCGAGCTCAACACGACAAGCGCGTTAGCCAACTACGCCACCGAGGCGGGTCAAGACAGTGTAGAAACACACTACTAATGTAAAGTGAGAGTGAAGGAAGCCAACCTGAAAGGATAGTTAGGTTAGATTTAAACAAATACACTTCTCTACTTTCTTTATATACTTTTACATTTCTCACTTCTTCAAAACTTCCAAAGTTGCACATTGTTTTGAATTTTGAGAAATATTTATTTTTCATATGAAGAGACATTAATACAAAAATTATATTCCCCAAAATTCAAACTAATGTGCAACTGTGGAGGTTTTGAAGAAGTGGAAAGTGTAAAAGTTTAAGAACACATGAAGAGAGAAGTGTGTTTGTTTATATCTAGACCTAACCTAACTATCCTTTCAGGTTGACTTCCTTCACTATCACTTAATTTACATCATTCTAAAGTAGTTCTACACTGTCTTGTTATACATTTCCAAGCCATCATGCAATTATCAATTTTATTAACTTTTTTTTATAATTGTTAGTGTAATTTTAATGTCCTTAAAGACATGAGTGTTGAAACCAATTTAATTATCTTTTTATTAGATTTTTATTTGAGTGTTATTCTTATTTTTAAATTGTGTTTTATAGGTGTTATTTCTTTAACTTTTTTGAGTGTCATTCATATTTTAAGAACATGTGTTTTAATAATCTTTATAACATTTTAAAATTATGAATATACTCGAACTCAGGAGCTTTTATAAATACTCGACTCATATGAAAAAACCCAAGCTCGCAGACCCATATTCCATGTATTTTCCTTTTAAACAAGCAAAAACAAATGGTAAAGTTGATCACTCCTAAATTTTCTAAATGTTGTAGTAAAAAGCTAAAAGAACATTTTGAACATATAAATAAGGTTTTATCAACTTTTTAGAAATAAGAACAGTTAAATATCTTGATGCGGGCATCTTCTGGACTCAAAAACATTTCCGCTACTAAGATGTGTTCATTATTGGGATTTTTTTAATGAAATTGCATGAACAATGTTTAATCTCCATGAACCTATAAACTGTGAATATTAACTACATCAATCTGATTGCTGCACTTTGCAGTATTTTTTGCATGATAAATAAGAATAATGAATAAATATTAATCATAGCTTTTTGTACAGATTGCATAATATACAGAACAATTTGTAAATAAAATTAAATGTGAACAGTAAGCCTTCTGTACTGTTTATGTGCAAACAATCACATACTAAACTGATAGAACATCCCCACTGATGGATTGTAAGGGTGGGAGGTATGACCTTGAAGTACCATAGTCAATACTACATAGGTAAGACTATTTCAGAAACTTTCACTAATGAGGGAAGGTGGTATTGTTAACACATCACGCGAGAAAATGGTAATCCTGAGATTGCTACAGTAAAAGACTATATGGCCTGGTGTTTTCAATGTGTGTCCCCTGTTTGAATATTGTTATATATGTGTTACTAGAAGTGACAGTTTCTGTTAGTGGGAAATTGTTTAACCTTAAGATCCCATATTAATTTACCGAGGAAATATAAATATTTTGCTTTAAAGAAGTATGTATCCACTATTTAAAAAAAATGTTCATTAAGGGAGATTTAAAGTACTTCAAAATTTACAAAATTATTGAAATACAGACAAGATTGAACAGAAATGAAAAATATAATAAAATTGTATTTTTTTGGCAAAATTTAAAAGTTTGTTTAGCATAGCTGTGTCCCTCTAGAAATCATTGTATAACCTATGTGAATTGCTAACTGCAGAAAGGAAACAGAATAAAAAAAAATCAGGAGAAACCAAAAATATTTTGCAATCTAGGATTTGTTCCATATTTACAATAAATGTTATTTTTAAAGTGCAGTCACACAAAGGTATTCTACAGAACATGTTTTCTTTAGGGAGTAAACAATGCATCTATATAGAGGAGCTATGAATTTGTAAATAGCTCAATTTATGTATTTGTTGAACATGTTCCCTTTTTGCAGTTAAAAATTAATGAATGACAAATTTAATAAATAAAATAGTTACAAGGTAGAAACTAATACCAGCTGTTTCAGTTACTTTGACTTTGGCCAAGTTTATCAGTATAGTGATATATGATATAAAAATATTATCCCAAAAAATGTTTGAGATTGAAATAATGTCCAAGATAAAAACTCACCACATATTGACGAGATAACAAAGTTTGGAAATATGGATTAATCACCCAAATGATGCAGGAGAAATGTGTTGGCATTAAATGGCATACTTGATTTTTTTAAGTATGATACAAGTAGCACTATCATAAGGCCTCTTTCAGACAAGCATAAATGTTCTGGTTCATTAGAGCTGATACCTTGAGCCAGAATGAAGCGCACTTGAGATTGTAAGGTAACAAGGCTGCTGGTCGATATTCTACAATGCTTACACTAGAAGAGGCTATATTAATGCATGCAGTTCAAATGAGAAAGTAAAAACAATATAGAATTTTGAGCATTCCCCATTTAATTATTTTGTATGATAAGTGGTAATTTTAAAAGCTGTTCCATGAACTTAAAGAAGACGATGTAAAGTTTTTTAAATTATTTCTGAATGTCAGTGTAATCTTTTGATGAGCTGAATAGTATTTTAAATTAGAGTCGGGTCGAATTCCCTATTTTACGAATCCGAATTCCAAATACAAATTGCCAATTTACCTTTGGATCACAAATCCCAAAACTCGAATCTTGAAAAAAATTATCAACATAAAGATCAAATATAAATATAAAATACTAAGAGAAAATAAAAATAGTTACTTAATATTAATATTTTTTCTTATAATCCATTCATTATAGCAGACATACATTCAGTTTAGTGTTAAATTACTGGTCTGGTTGTTAAGTTCATTCTATAATTAGACATGGTTCTGAACCACCAATAAGCTGTAGAGCTCTAAAACCAATTTCATTTAAAATTTAAAAGAAAAATGAGTCCTGAATCCAAAATTCTATTGAATCGTTGAATCTTGAATATCCTTATGGATTAAAGGGCCCATCCCTATTCTTAACTATTTTCCCTGGAAAAGAGAAGCAAATATGAAAAATTGCATCAAATTTCCAACAAGCCTTCAGTTGGATTTGTTTGATTTCTATATTAATCACAGCTTTTCCTACTTTTGCAAAAGTAGGAAAAGAGAAGAGTTTTGAGGAGCAGTTAGGGAAGGAAGGACGGGGAGTGAAAAACGAGAAGGGTAGAAGGCTGTTGGAGTTATGTGCAAGAAATAAAATTAAAATGGCAAACAGCTGGTATAAGAAAGGAAATAGAAAGTCATAAGATAACTAGATACAGATGGGATGGAGAGCAAAAGTTGGTGATAGACTACTTTATCATGGATGAAGAAATGAAAAGACAAACCTTAAACATCAAGGTAATACAAAGTGTGTCCTTAAATAGTGACCACAGGTTGTTGGTGGCGGACATACAGAGGAAAGATGGGGATGTAGGAGAACGGTACTAAGAAAATAAAGAAGAATAAGGGTGTGGAAGCTAAAAAATGAAGAGGAAAGAGAGCTGTACCTAAGAAAGGCAAGAAGGGAGCGCCAGTATTTTTACAGTTTTTATAGAATTGAAAATTTTTGGCCAAAATAAATCAAATATTTCTCCAGTAGCAACAGAGCTCAGTTTTCTGCACATGCTAATATCAACGGATCTTGAATATATGTCAAAGGTGTCATGGAATTCTGTCAAAACTTTTTTTTTTAGTTTTGACAAAATTCCAGGATACCCTTGACATATATTCAAAATCTTCTGATATTAGCATGTGCAGAAAACTAAACTCTATGTTGCTACTGAAGAAATATTTGATTTATTTTGGACAAAAAAATCTAATGCTATAAAAACTGTAAAATTACTCGTGCTTCCTTCTGCCGCACCTTAATACCAAAGGATGAGATGCAAAGTGTAGAGGTTGAAAGGGAAAGGTTTAAAACAGTCTGTTGGGAGCAGCAGAGCAGGTATGTGGGAGGACAAATGATAAAAGAAAATGGAAGGAGACTTCATGCTGGAAAAACAGGGTGAGAGAAGCAATGGAGAAGAATAAAGAATCCAGAAGGAGTTTTAAGAATAGGAAGGAGGAAAGAGAGGAAGAATCTAGGGAGAAGAAGAAATGAGCGAAGCAAGTTGTATGAGAAGAAGAAATGAATATGAGAAGAAGAAATGAGCGAAGCGAGTTGTATGAGAAGGCAGAATAGATTGGATGCAAAAATTGACAGAAATGTTGGAACAAGACGTGGAAGGAAGTAAGGTGTTTAGCCAAATAAAAAATCGGAGAGAGGAAAGACAAGAAGTGAGAATGATAGATGAAGAAGGAAGAATGTTGAAGACAGGAGAGAAAGAAAAGGAACTATTGATGAGATATTTTGAGAAAATGTTCAACCCAGAAGAGGAAAGAGATAAGAGTAAAACAGAGGAGCAGGGAGAAAAAAAAGAAGAGGATGAAATAGGTCCCACATGGAAAGAGGTGGAGGACAGATTAAAGAGGATGAAACAAGGAAAAGCACAGGGTGTGGACGAAATGACTGTGGAAATGTTAAGAGCAACAGGTGAAGTAGGTATACAATAGTTGTAATGATATCGATTTGTCCTGTCTTTATTAATATTTGAGATCATATTTTAAAGTAAATATATTAATATTTCTTCTTTTCGGTTAATATAAAGTAAACTCATCTTTTATAGACTACAGCCATGTTTCTTTTTTTTTCTTTTGTTTAGCTGCACGTGTCAGAAGCATGGTTTGGTTTTCGGGTTGTATTACGCAGTAATTAAATAGCAGGTGCAGGGTGACGCCGTATCTGTTTTTTAATGTGTGCGCTCATAGAAAATAACCCCATTGGTCGATGGAAAGAAAGCAAAGAGTGGTCTTGGTTCGAGATTTGAACTACGGGGTTCACACTCCTCGGCTCAACAAGACGCTAGTCTTGTAGAAGCACATTCATTCTTTTTCTAACGGCTTCTCCACTTGACGTCTAGTGAAGTAGGTATGTTTGGGAGGGTCATATCATAATGTTTGAATAGATGGGCATACTGTCCATTTAATGTATATCATGTACAGTGTTTATACGTATGTAACTTTAAATTCATGTAAAATAAACTTAACTATACTCTGAAATATACGGAAGTTTAGTATCTACAAACTAGTATCCACGTATACAACTTTAAATAAGGTGGACTACAATTAATAGTAACAATGTGAGATGTTACAAATGGCGCACAACGGGGCAGCAGTTAAGATCAACGGTAGAGATACTACAATTGGCATCCCCATGAAGGGTTAGTGATGTAACAAATGGCATCTCAACAAGGTAACAATTAACGACAGTGTTACGTAGTACATTACAAATGGCATCTCAAAGTGGGGCATTAGCAGATAGGAGTTTGTACGTTACAATTGGCGTTCCAACGTAGGGTTAAACGACAGGACATTACAAATGGCGTTCCAGCCCGGGGTGAAACAATAGGACATTACAAATGGTGTTCCAACAAAGGGCACAACCACAGCAACAGGATATTACATAGTTAAACAAGTGCTCATAGTGGTTTGGAACAAGGTACTATAAGACTGGAAAGAGGGAGTTATAATATCTATTTTCAAGAAAGGAGAAACTAAGAAGTCTACAAATTAAAGGAGGATAACGCTGATGTGCCACTGTACCAAAATATATGAGAATATACTGGAAACAAGAATAAGAAGCAAAATGTAAGGAAGGTGAAGAGAGGAACAGCACAGATTTAGGGAAGCTACAATAGACTAGATCTTTGCCATACAACAGTTGATGGAAAGAAGGTATGAATGTGGAAAAGATTTAGTAATAGTGTTTATGGATGTGGAGGAGGTGTATGATAGCGAGGATAAAAATAAGGTTTGGAAAGCAACGGAGTGGAAAGAGGAGTCATAATGATGGGGAAAAAGCATGTATGAGGATAACAGTAGAATGAGGATAACAGTAGATGTGTTAAGACAGAAAGTGGAAGGACGGAATAGTTCCAAATAAAAAACGGAATGAAGTATGGGAGTGCTCTTTCACAATTACTATTTGTAATGGTAATGGAAATGGTCATGAGCATAGTGAAAGGAAAACTCCTAATCCTGTTTCTTCTTAAGACAGTTTACTAGAGATGTCACAATACGGGTTTTCCTCGATTCCGATTTGTAAGTTCAACCTTGATTCTTCGATTCTTGATTCCAATTCTTGAACATTTCCTTTTCATTATTTTTTCCAAGCATTACTGAATAGAAAATCTGACGTGCCTGATACCCTACTCCCCCTTCAATGCAAAACTTGGACTCGATCATTACAACACATGTGATTTGAAACTTTAATCTCACAATCTTATAGATATTTATAACACACTAAATTCTTCAAAACTGAAAATCAAACCCAAGAATTCAAATAAACTCAAAATTAATACAATCAATTGTGGGTATTATAACGGAATGAAGAACACATTTCAAACATTACAAAAATTTTAGGTCGTCCACCATAACTGATACTGTACATGTTAGCTCGGCAGAAATTAATGATGAAGTTTTGGCAATGATATATCGATAATCTAGTGATTTAAAATTAATATAATGGTTTTTTGCTTCATTTTTACTAATTATGTCGATTTTTGTTATATTTTTATTAATATTGTCTTATTCAAAGAGCTAAATAAAACATTAGATATTGAAAAGTGACAAATAATATAATAATTACAGGAAAGTAGCCATTTTAATTTGATAGGAATATTGTAGCTTTCGATATACATGTTCTGATATATCAATTAATGATAAATATATCAATATATTATAGAAAATTGCCATCCCTAGTCTATGTATTATATATCAATTGTTTGTTTAGAATCGATTCATATATTCTGACTGTCTAAATTAACTATTACTTTTTTTAAAAAGTGTCAAAGTTGTTAAGTTTTGACCTCTTGTTACTGTCATAATGTCAGGTCGTATTATATCATGGAGATCATCTCAAAATGTTAAGGTCATATTATATTCGATGTCATACTACATTCGGGCCATTACTGTATATTTACAATTTGCCGGCATTTAAGCGAAACGACAAACTAATATTAGAGATAATTGTTTACCACATATTTTGAATGTTCCCGTTTTGTTTAGTTGCCAGTTTTATTGAGAGCTAAGAATCATAGTAGCAAGAATCATAATATTAAGATTTATTTTCGATTCTTTCAATATCAGTAAGAATCGAGGTATCGAGTTTGAAAGCCCTACAGTTAACATGCTCCTCAAAAACCTCATTCACATGGCCTCCCCTTTCCTCGTCTTTCTTACATTCAATGTCCCAGGTTCTGCTGCATACATGATAATAGATATAAAGTATACCCTATACAGAGCTACCTTATGCTTCAAAGGCACTTTCTCTTCTCCGGAAAAAGTCTCCTATACACCTATGCAACAACTCCGACCTCCTTCTGCCCTTTTCTTATCAGAACCTCTTTACTCCCACCCTATGCCTCAAACAAGCTTTCAAGATATTTCACGTTCTGTACTTTGCTCAGCTCTACTCCTTCCAACTTTATAGCTTTACTAGGCCTCATCATCCATCTTCCTTGCCATTACTATCACTTCACACTTTGTGGTGCTAAATTTCATTCCACACCCTTTCACTTTCTCATTCCATTCTTGTAACCCTTCCTGCACTTCCTCTTCCTTTTCCCCCCATGCCATCAAGTCCTCAGCAAACATCATGGCTTTCATTCTTCCCTCACCGAGTTTTCCTGTCAATTACCATTACAAAGAGTAGTTGTTACTAAGACCTTTTCCAATTCATAGCTTCTTTCCATTAGCTGTCATGTAGTGAAGATCAAGTCTATTGTAGACCTTTGTTCCCTAAATCCGTGTTGTTCTTCTCTCCACCTTACTTTCACTTTATTACTATTTTTTCCAATATATTCTCAAATATGTTTGTACAGTGGCACATTAGCATTATTTACCTATAATTCATAGACCACTGCTTCACTCTCTTATTAAAAATCAGTAATATAATTCCTTTCTTCCAGTTTTCTGATATGTTGTTCTCCTTCCAAATCATTCTCAGCGCCCTATATAACCATTGTATTCCTACTTCTCCTGCAGCTCCTATCATTTCCACAGTCAGTTCATACAAACATGGTACTTTTCTTTGTTTCATCCTCTTTAATGTACCACCTCTTTCGTGTTGGACCCAATCCCTCCTTTTCTACTAATTATTCATGCTCCTCTGCTTTACTCTCATCCCCTTACTTTGTCAGGCTGAATAACTCCAAATATTTACTCAATAGTTCCTTTTCTCTTTATCCTGTCTTCAATGTACTTCCTTCTTCCTCTATAATTCTAACTGCTTGCCCTTTCTCCCACTTCCTGTTTCACACCTTACTTCCTTTCACATCCCTTTCCAGCATCTCTGACCATATTTAGATCCAATCCTTCCTGGCTTCCTGTACCACACATTTTGCTCCTTTCTTCTTCTTCTTCGTATAGTCTTCCTCTATTTCCTCATTCCTATTCTTAAAACTCCTTCTGAAAGCTTTATTCTTTTCCTCCATTTCTTCCATCATCCCGTTGTTCCTCCAGGGTGTCTCCTTCCACTTCCTCTTATCACTTGTCCTCCCACATACCTCCTCTGAAGTTTAGACCAAAATTTTCTTAGACCTTTCTCCCCCTCTACACCTTGCATATTATCTTTGGGCACTAAGATACTCACCTTTTTTATATACAGCTTTTTGTCGGTGACCTGGCGGTCTAGGGGTAAGGTGTCAGACTTCTGTGCTGGCGGCCGGGGTTCAATCCTCGGTCGCGGCACAGATTTATCTGATTACCAAACCCTTCTTTCACCTCTGACAAGACATCTTGTGAATGTGGGGAATGCCAGGCCTCCACCATGGTTCGGATTCCACGTTAAACTGTAGGTCCTTCATTTCATCTCACAATCACCCTACCATTACACATTAGCGTAAGTGTGTATAACCCAAACGGGTAGTAAGACGCGGTGCTAATAATAATAATAATAATAATAATAATAATATATACCGCTTTCTTTCCTTTTCATTTTTAAGCCTCCAAACCTTTATCCTTCTTTATCATGGTTGACCATGATCATCATATAACCACGCTGCCATAGTCCAAGCTGTGTTTTACTCTCTTCTGCTCAAGAAAGAGACTGATGTACTCCAAAAATTACATAATTAGGTGTTTTGTAGCATTTTAATTGTGAACTTTGAGGCCTACAATTTTCTGGTAAGTATAAAGGATTAAATTATGAGGAGATTGAAACAAGTGAATAACAATGACTTCAAAGTTTTGGCTTTTGCTGATGATGTGGTGATCTGGAGAAGCACCAAAGAAGTACAATACAAGTTAAACACATGGAATTGAGAGTTTAAGGTGTTTGGCCTCAATATAAGTCACACAAGAACTCTTGTTATGAAAGTCAATAGACAAAATTTCATGCACATATCAAACTGAATGGATTGAAACTAGAGGAAATTGACCACTTCCAGTACCCTGGAAGTGTTGTAACATGAGATACCCGATCTCATGCTGAAACTAAGAAGGAGTTCTCCTAAGGACTACGTATACCTAAAGAACACAAACTTTGGAGAATCTCTTGCTAAACAGGAAGCCTATAAAGGTTTTCTCCTAAGAACTACATATACTTAAAGAGTAAACAAGACATTTGAAAGTTTTCTCCTAAGGACTAAACATACCTGCAGAGCACTGACTTGTGAAAATCTCTTGTTACACAGGACACACATAAAAGGTTTTTCTCCTGTGTGTGTCCTGCCATGAACCTGAAGAGCACTGATTTGCGAGAACTTCTTATCGCAGTCAGTACAAGAATATGGCTTTTCTCCACTGTGTGTCCTCGCATGAACCTACAAAAGTTATAAACCTTTACTAGGAATAAAAAATAGAAGTTAATAAGCATTTTAATAAACACCATGGAAATAAAGATCAATAAAATATAAACTTGTAAGTATATCTTTGGGAACTATGTAAGTATATTTTATATCTGATGGTTCTAAATATAATTTAGAGTATAAATATTAAAACTCTTGGCTTTTGTTATTCGATTTCTTAAATTTTAACAACAATTCTTTGATTCTGAAATATGATTCATCAACACTAACAATTTTCAATATCTGTCATTATAATATGTTATTTATTTAAATATTGTAACTAAGGGTTTGCAAATGGTCACTTTATACAACTTGGTATTTTTTACTGGTGTACATATTTTAAATAAAATGGCAACATTTTATATACTTACATACTTGCATACTTATACTTACATTTACTGCAAGATTGCAATAAAAACAGTTCAAGCTGCTTAAGGATTCTTATTCATTTTTTTTACATCATACATCACTGAAAAATACTATTATTTTAAATAAATAACTGACATATTATAATCATTAGAGGACATACATAGCACAAGTTCTCAGAGTAGCTTCTTAGCAAGCAAACATCTTGTTATTGGTTTTCTTCCTTTACTCACTTTGTTACTAGCATGAATTACATACAAATTTAGCAGAATTATATTGAAAGACACAAATTGGCCATTATCTTGTTTTTCTACTGCATGATATGTGATGTAGAAATCAATAATCTCCAGTTTTTTGGTCTGTTCATTGATATTTGGCTTTTCATGATATGGGCCCATCAAAACAAAGGTGACTTTTTTTTTGTGACTAAAATCTCGTGGTATTTCTCTCTTTTTCCGGCATATGGTTCCAACTTGTAAGCCAACATCTCGTTTGCTAAAAGGAGTGATGTGAACCATTTCTATTTGATCCTTGAACAGTTTTAGTCAATTCTTTAACAAAATAATCTACAAGAGGTGTACCCCTAGTAGTACCTTTACCAAGATACAGGATAGTGTCAATCATGTATTTTGTGGTGGTGTCACATATCATTACCATTTTGATTACATAATTTGCTGGCTTATTAGGTATGTACATCCTAAAACTGCATCTACCTCTAAACATTAATAATTTTTCATGAATTGTAAGATAAGAATCCCTAGAGCCTCTTATAAAATATTCCAAGATTTCTTGTATTACAGGAAAGTGATTTTTTTTTTCATCACTTGTTGCACAATCATCGAATCATATATACTCAATAATGAAATCAAACCTGTTGCAGCTCGTAGTAGCTTTGTATCCTTTATTTCCTGCCAAAATAATCGGAATTGAACATTTCCTTGGAAGTTAGATGACTTTCCTTTTTTCCAGTGGATAAAATAAGTATTACTAAAAGTGCACAGATTTTGTCCTCACATAATGTAGAAAATTAGAAGTTTGTTCTTTATAATCTTTACATTTCTCTGATATCGCATAGTTAGTGCATTCAATAATTTACTACACATTTGGTCGGTAAAAAATAGTGAGAATAATTATTTTTCTCAAGTTTTATCTTTTGCGCAATCCATGGGTTCCTCGGCAAACGTGGACAATATTTGGTGTTTCTATATGAGTAGGCTTGTTTGATGATACAGAAGACCAAGTACAGCCATCTTTACCTTTCAGGCTTTTTTTTTACAAGTTATAATATAATAATAAATGGGTAAAATTTTTCTTTGCCGATGATGATCAGTTGAATTGCCCGATCTAGGAAGAGTATTATCTCCAGAAGAAATGTCTGTGAGGTTAGTTGTCTTGTTCTAATTGTTGTTTTTTCATCACTAGAATAAAACCAATATCATCAGCATCATCAAAACTAGAATGTAAATCAGGCTCATTCTCAAGAACCTAATTTGGATTATGATCCCTATCATATTTTCATAATCTATATGATCTGGTTCATCATCACTATTGTGACTATAATCATGTGGTTCATCATAGTTTGGTAGATACTGTAAGATTTTTTGTTGATTATTTTCAATGTTTTCAGCCATTACAAAAATATAAATGAACACAAAATAAAACAGACAAGAATTTTGCAAAAAAAAATATTTTACAATGCTTGCAATAGTTTATTCACATTTTGTCTAATTTATAAATGTTTGAAGAGTATTTACAAGGAAAAAATACTATATATGATATTTACACTGATTTATTTAAGTTTTATATATTATGTAAAAATGTTTATGGAATGTTTACAAGGTGATAATAAATATAAAGCATAAAACGAAAGTATGAAGATAAAATGTAAAAGTTATGTAGAAGCAACCTCAGTGCCTGCCAAATTTATGGAGGGATGGGAAGGGCTAAGCATTCCTTTACACTCATCTTGTAGACGCCGCCTTCACTTTCCAGGGTTAAAAAATAATAAACTTAAAATGTGTGTTTTAATTATTTTTTAAATCTAAATAATTGTCAAATCAGGAATTTTATTCTCTAATCAAAGTCGAAGCAAACAAATAATCAAAGAGAATCAAAGTGAATCAAAGTTTTTAAAGCTTCACACACCCCTAATGATTTTATAAGTTAAATTAGTTCAGTGTAAGAGACTTGCTATGGAGAAGGGAAGTGCCCTTAAAGTCCAAGTGTCGTGCAGGGCGTAGGTTGTACCCATTGTCACATGCAGCAGAAACATGGGCATTGAATGTAAGAGAGACTAGGAAAGTGGAAGTTATGGGTATGAATTTTATGAAGCGCAGGTTAGCTGTCACAGGGAGAAACAAAATTAGGAATGAAGTTATCCGAGAAATAGTGGGTTATAGAGAGTACATGAGATAGTATAGGAAGCAAGAGTGAGATGGTATGGGCATGTAATAAGGATGGAAAAAGAGTGTGTGCCAAAGAAGATGTTGAAAATGAAGTAGAAATGTAAGAAAAAGATTGCAAGGGAGACCAAGAATAGATGGGAGGAGAAGATAACAAAAAGTGTGCAAATGAGAGAAAAAAGGAAGCAATTAAAGGAGGAAGAATAGTGAAAGTATAGAGGAAGATGGAGTCATTTTACTAAACACACCTGACCACAAGCTGGAAGCAGATGATGATGATGATGATGATTTCACTAACCATCAACAATATCCAAAAAAGTTACTATCTTAAAAAAAACTCAGAATAGGTGCTGAAATTATAATTTCTTAAAGGAACATTAGCACTTGAACAATGTTCATAGATTTGTAATGAAAAATATTCACTAATAAAGACTAGTTTATTTCTGTGGCACATCATCATATTCTCGTTACTAAACGGAAATTCATTGTGTCAATATAATCTCTTAAAGTTTCTTTAGAAAGCAATTTTTTTTTACATTGTGTCCTAATAGCCATTCTTAAAATACACATTTAATTACATCAGAAATTAGAAAGGTAGGAAAGTTATTGCTTAGAGGAAATGAACTTATATTTGCATGGAATGAGAGAGAAACCATTTTGTGAAAAACCTTATTAATATACTCAGAGGGGTGGGGGTTCAAACTTCGACCAACTCTTCACCGGCAATCAAGAATAGACAATCTTGACGTTTAGTCTTTGTAACCACAAATGCAGGTAATATCAACTTCAATCCAAAACATAAAGGATAATAAAACATTTAAATAAAATAAAGAGAGCTTTATAGTTCACAATTATTGTCAGTTTGAAACTGTGCTATTAGTTTCAAGCAGGTCCATCAAAGCTCTGAAGCTGTTTACCTGCAGAGCACTGATCTGAGTGAATCTCTTGCCGCACTGACTACAAGAGTACGGTTTTTCTCCCGAGTGAGTTCTGCGGTGAACCTGGCGCATACAAAAGAAAAATTATGAGACCTAAAGTGAACTACTAAAGCTTCTTAATATGTGTCAAACTCTAATAAATATTGAAAAAAATGGAAGAAATATGCAAAATACATAAATAATTAAAAAGAAAAGACTTTATCAGAAAAACAAATAACCTTTAATTTATATTTTCTCGTGTTTTCAATGCTGGTTTCAGTTGTGCCAATATGTGTCAATTTCAAATAGGGGTGTGCTAAGCCCACTTTTATCAATTTGTAGTTAAGTCAAATCGAATAATATGAAATATTCCCAAAACCAATCCAAGTTTGAATATTTGAAAATATATTCAATGTTGGATAAAAATATCATACTTTGCATCTATGTAAATTTAGATATTAAATATAATTTACAAAATGCTATATTTCAAACATAATAACTGATATATTTCATCATAAAATAATAAATTAAGCTATTATCACAAAATGTAATTTAATTAATTTAGATTTTTTTATGACAACACTAATTTGTGATGGAAATAACAGCAGAAAAGAAATATAGACATAAATGGGTGTTTTAACTTAAAATATTATTTTTGGTAAAATTTAATAGATGATGAATCCAGAATCTTACTTTCGCATTGAAGTTGAAGTTTTTGAAGCTTCACACAGCCGTAGTTTCAAATGTTTTAGAGGATGGCAAAGTTAGACAATCTAATAATCTGTACCAGTGGTCACAAGTGTCAGTCTAGCAACAGACTTGATTGCAGGTAACAGTGAGGCCAGAGTTCAAATCTCAGCGAGGTGTAATGGAGATGGTTTTCCACAAACATTTTATTGATGTAGTTTTCCCATTTATTCTCCGCATGGATGTGGGTGCACTTAATCTTAAACACTCCTCAACGCTACCCCCTAAATTGAACTGTTAATTAATAGCCCTCATATTGAACACAATTTAGAAACATAAATTAAGTTGAATTAAAAATTTGGCAAAAAAAAAAGCTTAGTTCTGCTTGTAAATAATATCAAATCATAATTTTATAACAAAGAATTAACAAGTTTTGTGACTTTTTTTTCTAATTTGTGTTTTAGCTTTCCCTTTTCAAGGAAAACTAAAACCTAAAACAAGCAGCGATAAAAATATGTTTCCAAATAAATAACTATTGTACAAAATTACATTCACAAAAATAAAGAAAATATGAACTATACATACAATTTAAATTGGACTTTCTCTTCTCTATAGCGAGTTGCCAATAATTCATATAGAAACATTTCTTTGAAAATTTTGATTTTACTACTACAAACAAAATTTTAACTTTAGTTATTTATCATTTTTGTTATAAATATTTTGTAACCTACTTTTGAGTATTTCTCTCTTTTTTTCTAGTTATTATGAGCATTTAATTTATTTCCATTTGATAATTTTTTTGTTTCATTTAAAAACGAATTATGATGCAAATTTTTCACATTTATTTTTGTGCGGTAGAAAATTAGCTTTAAGTTGAAGAGAGAGTGAAAGTTGTTTATTATTATAATTATTAATTAATTAATACATTACAAAACAATAGAATTCCCATTTTAATTTCAAGTTTTGAGATATTCATTATTATCACTATTCTAGAAGCATTATAGAAAATCTGGTTAATGCACCTCTTAATGTGTCTATAGAATATACAGCGGAAGGCATAAAATTGTAAATAAATAAGGTAAAAATATATAAATTACATAACTAATGAGAGGCTGTTTCATACAATAAACTGTTAACTGTATAAATAAGGTGTTAATCTGACACAATGGGTATTTTTATATGAAGATTTTGTTACACTTGGACTAAAGTATACTTTTATAGCTATATGATAGTATCAAACAAATTGCTTAGTCGAGTATTACAAAAGCATAGAGATATTTTGTTGCTATTTCTATTAATACTGTTAAGACGATTAGTATTACTATTAGTAATTATATAATAAAGGAAATTGATAAAACTAAAGAAAAAGGAAAAATAAACTACTAATAGTAAACTAGAAAGAGTAAGAAACTACTAAAAGTAAGAGTAAACTACTAAGAGTAAACTTGATGAAGAAAGCCCACCTAGGGAAAGAGGAAAAAATGTGGGAAGAATCCAATGCACAAAGGTGACATTGTCTTCCTTTCTTCTGTCTTCTATAGTAGAAATAGTCACACACACATTTTAACACAAGTAGAAAATATTTCGGCATTGATGCCTTTATCAAACACAAAGAAGAAAGAAGAGAGTACAAATAACACAAACACTGGATAACTCTTTTTTGAATTTAAAGAAAAACTATTAGAAACACATTGTTCCAACTTTTTTGGGAGTAAAGATAAATTTCTTGGTTATGGTTAGTATTTATATAGACCTATTTAAATAAGAAGAATAAATAATAATGACAGTAAAAGTAATTAAAATAATAATAATAATAATAATTTGAATCAAATTTAATCTTATAGAAAGAAAGAAACTATCTTCTGTTGAGACTTGGTGGTAATCTTGATTTGGTAATCCATTGGTGAGCCAGTTCCCACTGTCTTTTAAGTTGAGAACTGTTGCACTGTTTTGGAAATGCTCTTAATATTTTGGTGGTGTGGCAGGTTAAAAGTCCTGGTTGTGGGTACTAGCATGAATGGGTACAGGCTTGACCGGATCTTTGTGGTTTGTGTCAAAACGATTATTGTTCATTCGCTGTCTGAGAGAACCTGTAGTAAGGCCTATATATTCTGCATACTATGATTTGCACTGTAGTTGATATATCAAGTTATTTGTTTTGCAATTCTAATAACTAGGGATTTTGTATTCCAATTTGGTAACTTTGCTGTTGAAGAATGTAGCTGGTACGTGGATTCCACAGGTGCTACCGCAGGGATATGAACCTATGGTAGTCGTTTTTTTTCCTTGGATTCTCTTAGGGTGAGGAAGTTTGGGATGGAATATTGTGGAGATTGGGTGGCCGTTTGAAAGTGACTCTTGGGGGGGGGAGGTGAACTAAGAAGATTTTGAGTCTGGGTGAAACTGGTTAGAAATTTCTAACGACTTTTAAGGATGGTGTTGATAAGTTGTAGACCAGGATGGTGGTGTGTTGTGAGAGGGATGTACGCAATTGTGTTTGTAGGGTCATATTCATCCCTGGAGAGTGCTCTGGAGATTCAAATGTCTATGAAAGGCAAGCTGTGGAGAGTTGTTTACAATATTCAGTTAAATCGTCAGGTTCTGAACATATCCGTTTGGCTCGGGTGACAATACTGAATGGTAAAGACCTTTTTGTGTATGAAAGATGGCTGCTATGGTAGTGGAGGTATTGTTTGTTGGTGATTGGTGGGTTTTATATGTACAGTGGTTCAAATTTGGTTATTTTCAAAGAAAAGATTCACATCATGGAAGAAGTTTAAGGGGCTGCAATTGTTGAGATTATCTAGAAAGATGTCGAAGGATTCTTCGGAGTGAGGCAAGATCATGAAAATGTTGTCAATTTAGGGAAGCCAAAGATAGGGTTTGATGGGCTGAGAATGTAGAAAGTGTTCTTCTAATAGTCCCATGTAAAGATTTGCATACGAAGGTGCCATGCGTGTACCCATAGTTGTGCCCTTCATTTGTAGGTGGTGTTTTTCTATAAAACGAAAGTTGTTAAATTGAAGGATCATCCTAGCTAGCTCCAACAGGAAAGAAGTGGTAGGTTTGGACTCAGGAGGTCTGCGCTCTAAGAAATGTTGCATTGCTGACATTCCATGCACATGAGGGATGTTAGTGTAGAGTGCTGAGACATCAATAGTGACCAAAAAACAGTTCGGTGGAAGGTTTTTAATTTTGTGAATTTTGTGTAAGAAATGTTTTGTATCCTGTATGAATGAGGGAAGTTGTTTTACAAAGGGTTGGAGGTGTGAATCGACCTGAGATGAAATTCTCTCATTTGGAGAGCCGCAACCAGATACTATCGGACAGCCAGGTGGAGGTCTAGTTTCTTTGTGGATTTTAGGGAGGAGATAAAGTGTGGGAGTTTGAGGTTTTTGTGGAAAGAGAAGTTGAATTGAGATATAAGTGAGATTCTGACGGGGACCTTCACGTTGTAGGAACTCTTTAATCTGCGCGTTGTAATCTACAGTTGGGTTTTCTGTGAGTGGTCTGTAGATTGAGTGGTCGGATAACTAACTTTGTGATTTTGTGATGTAGTCAATACGATTCAAGATGACTGTGGTGGAGCCCTTGTCAGCTGGTAGGATTATGATATCAAAGTTGTTTTTAGTGCTTTGAAAGCTTTTTGTTTGTTGGTGTTGAGGTTCTTTTTCAACGATAGTGTCTTCAGGAAGAGCAGGTTGGCAATATTGGAAAGGAGGTAAGTGATGAACTTTTACAAAGGGTGTTCAGAGGGTAGNCGTTTCAAAGGTAGTGTCTTCGGGAAGAGTGGATCGGCAATATTGGAAAGGAGGTAAGTGATGAACTGTTCCAGAGGGTGTTCTGAGGGTAGTGGCGGGGGGGTCCCAGTCTGAAGGTGGCTTGAACTTGTAGAAAATCAAATAATTAATTTTTATTAAATGTTTGATGGAAATTATTTTTATTGGTTAATCTTTTTTGAAAATGGTGTTTTATATTTAATTATTTGCAGAGTGCAAAAAATACTATAATACATAATGTTTGGCACCTCTTCAATGTGCTCTAAGTATGAAACTGCAAACTATTATATAGGTTTTAAACCTCTTAAAAGTTTCTTAGGTTTATTGAAACCTCTTAAAAGTTTCATAGGTTTATTAAAACCCCTTAAATGTTCTCTATAGGTTTGACACAACTTAAAGGTGCTTGTTTAGCACCCCTTATACTCTACTCCCTCTTTCGATTAACAGATAACACTCTGAACTCTCATAACTAGTTGACCTTAGCAAGCTACTTCCTTCGCCCAGCCTCTCATTTCCACACCCCTAAGAATAGAACAAAATATCTCTGTAGCTTATATAAATCTTTCAGGCTCTTTCCCTTGCTGAACCCAACAAATAGCTGTTGATAGACAGAGCACAATAAGTCGAGAGCCTCCCAACTTGTTTGTCTCTCTACGTGGTAAAATAACCCCCTCCCAATCCCAGCCTGCCAAGTTTGCTAAAGAACAATGAAGAAGACTGTCTACAAAAGAGATTAACAGTGATGAGTTAGCAGTAACTGCTAGAACACAAAGGTACAACCTTTGTTTTGTTTCCTGGAGCACTATGTTTTGTTTCCCCATCCAAAACTTTTCGAGAAAGGGTTAATCCCGCCAAACCAACAGTGTCCCGGCAACGTGAGTCACTCACGGTGGAACAGAAGGATGTCCCGGCAATGTGAGTCGCGGTGAAACATGAGGAAGTCCCGGCAATGTGAGTCGCAGTGGGAGGCAGGGCGATGGTGAGGAGAGAAAGGGTTAAAACAATATTGCTCTTTGGTAACATAAGACAATTTAATAGCTCTTTCAAACAGGTGACGCACCCGGGTTGGGTAGCCACTCTCCGACTGGCCTCTGACCTATGAATCACCGTATTAAATACCCTCATCATGAATGGCTCAGAAAAAATGAACTGTGGAGAGGTACAGGCAGTAGAGAGAATGGGTGGCACGGCCTATGCAAGTGCGGAGGAAAGAAACAAGGGCCAACTGGACAGTAAGGCACAGCAATGTTATCAATGTTATGTTTAACTTCATCTAGAATTTAGACATTATAGATACTTGTGATCACCTATACTGAGTAAAATTCCGTTAAATTTAATACAAAGTAAAGTTAATTGTGGTCGTTAGAGATGGTGATTATGCCTTTGTAAAGACAATAAAAATTATGTTTGGGATTGTATTCAAATAGTTATAGAACAACCAAAATATATCCCATTGCTTCGATTAGCGGAAATTTTTCCTTATATAATTTTTAAGATTTTTTTTATATTTCGCTTCTTTTTTTTTTTGATCAAATCGATTCTACGGGTTTTAATGTTTGGAATAATGTATGGCTGATATCAATATTTTGGATATTTTAAGAAATAAATAGCCAAGAATGGGATGGATAAAACTTGCTATACCTATTAATAGAAATTAAATGTCTTACTGTCTTAGCCATTGACCAAGAGATGCTTTATTAATCATGATCTACAATGTGTTATGAACTATTTGTTAACAGCAACTTCATGCTAACCCCAAAACTCAAAAGCGAGGTAAGTGGGCCATTGAAAGTTTCTTTCCTTCAGCAGGTTTTACAATTTTGTACACTGTTTTGTAAATTATATAGCATTTTAAATAAAGGTTGAATTTGATATTCATATTTACACATAAATTTAAAACATGAATTACCGTTTTCGTCCTAAAAATGTCCTTCCAAAAGCTGTATTTGTATTATATGTGCAGTCTAACATTTTTCACTGGAAAAAAAAGGCAAGAGTATATTTTGTAGTACCGGTATGGTAGAACTGTATCCACCGGAGGGAATCATCATGCACATATAATAATAAACTCAAGGTCAAAACAAAGTTAGAGAAAGAAGATTTCCATCCTTTTGTGTCATTGAACTGGTAATTCAGTAAGTCAGTGTCAGGTGATGGCCGAATCTGTGCTGTGATAATATTTTAAAAAATTATTCTGGGCCAAGAGATAAGAGGAGCGAGCAGATAACAGAAAGTGTTCAAGTGAAAGGAGAAGAATAGAAGAAATTAAAGGTGGCAGGATGGAGGAAGAGTGAGGGAAGAATAGAGGGAGATGAAGGCGTTTTACTAAACTGTCCCAGCCATAGGTTGCAAACAGTTGATGAGGATGATGATCCAGGACAGATTTGTAAGTGAGTGATTCAGTTATAATGCAGGCTTCCTCAGCGTCTTAAGTAAACATGGGAATGAAAGAACATACAATATGAACTTCAAACTAAGATCAATATGAGAGATTCAACAAACAACAAACAAATAACGTTCAGGCTGCTAACAAGTTTGGTGTTTCCGAGACTAATATAAGACTATTGAGGAAAACTAAGAAAAATTTATGAGCAGGATTTTTTTTTTTTTTCATGTAGAACACTTTCAAAATTTTAGGGTTGTATTATGTCTAGGACCGTACCATATTCAGGCCAATATGGTGTGTTTTTAAAAGTGAAGTATCACAATAAAAGATTGATAATAATGTTCCAAACTTAGTAAACAAAGACAAATTCTTGTCACAATAAAATAACGGTACTAAAAAACAGCAACCAAAAGTATCTAAAAACATGTATGAAAAGAAGTAGCTATGGAAGGTTTCTCTATTTCATTCAGTCAGCAATTTTGGCTAACAACTAATCATCATCATCATCATCATCATCATTATTATTACAGTCAAGGTCTATCTAGTTTTAAATACATTTTTGAAGTTAGGCAGTTAAAAAAGAGCTCCATCTGTGGCAGCAATTATAAACTATTTCAACTACATGCAGTCCTCAAGGTTACAACAGTTGTTATTTATTATCTAAGGATGTGATAATAGGTTGTATGAGGGTTTTATAAAGGTTATGTTTGAGAGAAATTTGCTGCCTATTTTCATATTAATACAGTATATTAGTGCAAGGAGTAATAAAATGATCAATAAATGCTCCAAAATCAACCAAAACAATGAACCAAAGGGTATTTTAGCCCAGCTTGAGGGGCACTAGCTACCTCACCTGGAGAGCGCTCAGCTGTGTGAAGGCTTTTGGGCACTCAGTGCAGCTATACGGTCGATCCGCACCATGGCTCTGCACATGTGTCTGAAGTGCAGCTGTGCTGGAGAAGGCGCGCGGACACTCCGGGCACTCAAAAGGTTTGGCTACCATGGCAGCCAGAGAGCTGCAGCATTCCTGACAGGAGAGACACTCGCGTCCATGGACACATGTTCGAGTGCTACCTTTCAGTAGGTTCATGCATTCATCCAAGTATTTACGACCTGAGAAAGCATAAAGAGACATTAACAACACTGAATGAAACATCATGTGCTTGAGTATTTTTCTTTCTTGCTTGAATGGTAAGAAATTTTATTAATATTTGGTTGTTTATAAGTTTTAATACACAGATTATATCTTGAGGGTCTGGAAAGTAAGGGTCGATTGATCATGACAACCGTGTTATAGGCCAAGTTATATGGCACATGCACGAGGCTTTAGAATGATTCATTATGAAGCAGCACCTTCAGTTGTCTAAATTCTGTGATCAAAAATATTGTTTAAAAGTGCTTTCAAATTAACAATAAAATCAATAACCCCACCGCGTGTAAAATCCGTGCTGTGATTTAAAAAAATGGATGCATGAAAAACAAATGTAGGGTAAATTCATTGCCAGCCTGGTAAAGTTTATAGCCCTACTGTAATGAGTGAAGTTAAGAATAAGGAAAGGTATTGTGAATTTAGAGGTGGCCAAACAAACAAGCTGTTGGTCTTCTGTTGTGTCTCCAGAAATTTCTTGAAATTATGAGTATTGTTTTATTTGAGAATGTTACTGAGCAGCTTAATTATTGTAAAGTTTATGTTCACCAGAAGTAATGAATGGCATAAGCCGTGACATTCCTTGAACATTAGGCCATTAATGGTGACAAGTTCCTTGACCCCATCATGACTTAAAATGCATGCTAATGTCAAAACAAAGCAGCAGTCTATGCAATGGATGAACACGAGGTCACCAAAGACCAATAAATTCAAGCAAACTTTTCAAACAAAAAGATGATGACATACGTGTTCTGGAATCAGAAGAAAGTGTTGCTTCTTGAATTTATGAAACCTGGAATGACAATAAATGCTGAAGTGTACTTCCGTTCACTGAAAAAAACTTAGGTAAGTCATACAAAACAAAAGGTGGGGTATGTTGGCGTTTGGCATCGTCCTCCTGCATGACAATGCCAACCACATATTGTAGCTCCCACCACCAGTCTCCTTGAGGACTTTCATTGAGAAGTGTTTGATCATCCATCCTACAACCCGGACTTTGCGGCAAGTGACTACCACTTTTTCTTGCATTTGAATAAGTTCCTTGGCCTGCAATGCTTCAGGGACGACGAGCTCAAAAAAAGTGATCTAAGACAGGCTGAACTCACAGGCAGCAAGCTTCTATGATATGTGTGTACTAAAGCTAGTGCCACATTATGACCAATGTATGAATTTCTGTGGTGACCATGCAGAAAAATAGTCTAGGCTCAGATGTTATTTTAGCATTAATCAAAGTTTGAAAATATTTATCCTTAGTTTTTAATAGCCAATCGACCCATAACAGCACGACATATAACAGCACAATATATAAGATAGGGGTCTAAAGGGTAGTTTTTGAGGAGTCATAAATTAAATGTGCAAAACCACCCAAGTGCATCCAGCCAAGATTTGAATTGTGACACCTATATTAATAACAATCCAGTTTTCAAGCTGGGCACCTTAGGCCTTGTGACTATCAATGCAGATTTAATATCTTAAAGATCTTATACATAGGTATCTTCTAACTAGTTGGTTATCTTCCTCTCCATCTTCTTCTCTTGGTTTCTTCCACGGCAGTCAGTTGGTTCGTTAGAGCCTCTCAGATTCCTCTCGGGGTTAATTAATAATGGTGGGGGTGGAGAACTTAGTTGTATAAAAAGATTGAAGTTGATGAGGTTGAGTCGGAAGTTTTATTTTGAAGATGGTAATTAACGTTAATACTTGACATTTTATTACATTTAGTCTCCAGGCACTGCATATGGTAAAAAAAAAGAGGTTAATTAATATTTTAAGACTTGGTTGTAGATTGTAAGCTACAATAGTTCAGCCACATGGGGCATCCTTCCACCATGGTGGTCTCCCTTTTCTTCCACCCATCTCTAACACCCAAAAGCCAATAAGAAAACAATGGCTATGTGTGAGACTTGAAGCACCTTTTAACACGTCTTTATAGCTCATGTACTAACCGAAAAGAATGTCCCGTCCGACGCTTCCCTTCTCAATATTATCAAAAACAGACACTAAAAATTTATGTGCTATTTGGCTAGCTGTTCGTGCCAAACCTCCCCTTTCCACTGTGAAGCCACACATGCAAGCCACAGGTGCATCTCACAGCTTCTGGGTCCAGATAAAATAAAATAGTACGATGCTTAGAAGGGAAAGGTAAAAGTAATAGATTTAGATGCTATAATTTCAACAAATACTTTACAAGAATGAAAAACTACTAGATTTAAAAGTTAAAGGCCTAAAAATGAAGTTAACAAATTGAAATCTAGAACATATATTGCTTACAACTTTGATTATAATTTGGACTACTTAATATTAACATGAAACCCCCACACTTTACTATAACTAAACATTTGATCTGACTAATTTATTAATAATAAATACAGATTAAATTAGGCCTAGAAAAGAATAATACATTGAGGATGCTGAAGGCCATTTATTAAAATAGACCTAACTGATTGGAAAACAATAATATACTATAAGTGTGGTATTCTCAGGATCTTGATTATATTACCATGTTTGATAATAAACTAAAGAGAGGGTTTTGATAAAATTATAGATAAACTGTTATTAAATGTCTTTGAATTTTATAAACACTGGGGACTTGCAAACCTATTACATCCATAGTGAATTTAGGTGTTTTAAGAATGGTATTAAATTAACAAAATAAACAATGGCAAACTAATATATATAAATGAAAAAGTTGAGAGCTAAGCGCCTAAAACCCTGACCACTTTACAATCTATATACTTTTTAGCACATATTTATTTATATAATATCTTAAAAGCGTAATTGAGGAAAAGGGTGGAAGCTGAGAAGATTTAATGAGAAAAGGGCAGCAGGGGTATATTTTCTACAAGTGTGTAATATAAGTGCCCTTGAATTGTAAGGAAGTGCTATAAAGGATTTACTTTGAATCAGCATCATTATCCATAATATGTATGCAACAAAAACTTGGAACATTGGATGTAATAGAGATGAGGAAAGTTTCCATGAGAGGAAGTTTTTGAGGAGCATGTTAGCTGTCACCAGGAAAGTTGAGATTAGGAGTGAAGATATTCGGGCAAGAGTTGGGGTACATGATATAGTAGAGGAAGCAAGGCTGAGATGGTATGGACATGTAATGCAAATGGAAAATAAAAGAATAACAAGGAGAATAATAGAGATGAAGTATGTAGAAATAGGACCCGCAAGGGAGACCAAGAAAAAGTTGGGGGGAGGAAGAGATAACAAAAAGAGTGAGGTGAGAGGAGAAGAATGGACATGAGTAGAGGAAGAATCTTGGCAGGACCGGTGAAGATGGAGGTATTTTAAGAAACTAAACTGGTCATAGACTGTGAACAATTGATGATGATTTATTTTGTTTTATATGAAAGTAGGTATCATACAAAGCACAAAAAAAAGTAAAAAGAAATTGTATATAAAGAGTTATATTTATTTGTTAATTTATTTAAAACAAACAAAGAAATTATAAAAATAGGTTATTGGGTTATTTAATTTTAAAGTTGGGTCTTGTTAATTTTTCTATTCAGTATTAAAAAAATAGTTTGGTAAATAGTGTAATGTATTTTATCAAATGTAGTGACTTTAAAAAAAATTTACAGCTAGGCAGCTTATTTTCCAACCAAACCATTATTATGTATATTTTAAGAGTAAAAATCTTAATTTATGTTTCAGAGGTTATGTTTTGATTAAGGACAGTTTAATTTTCAATGCTTTTTATATTTTCTTGAACATACTTGCAAAGGTTCAGCAGCACTCGGTGGCCTCAGGAGCTGGGCTAACCAATTAGAGAGCTATTTACAATGATATCATATACTTAAAATTAGAGGGTATCTATAACCAAATATAAAAAATTCAAGGGGTGAAGATACTACATTTTTTTAATTCAAAACGAAGCTGAACCAAATGTATAAAATATTCTTGTAACTGAATTGAGTTTTGAGTATTTTTATTTTTTGTTTTATGAAAGAAAACCATATTTTATTACAGTTATCTAGCTTTAGACACCTTAGATAATTAATTTACTAAATGTTTAGTCGATTTAATCCTCGTTAATAAATAAATTTAAATGTATATTTTTAATTATAAATATTTTGTATAATTAGTTGTTGAAATTGTCAATTAATTTATTTTTTTCTAAGTAAATTCAAAGCTTACAAATATTCAAAACAAAGATAGAAATTTGTAATCTTCTCGCAACCATAGAAACCCTAAAATATAACTAAAATAAGATTTAATGTGTGGGCTAGTCTCCACCATTGTGAGGGAAATCACATAAAGTTTATGTAATCTAACAAGATTCGACACCTTAGCTCAGTCAGTGGCATGTCTGCCTATTGATTTAAGGGTCTCAGGTTCGAATCTCGGCTTGTCCTAAAAATTCGTCATTGGTGAAATGTGGGTTTACCCTTCCACAGTGATGAATTAACGACCAGGGACTGGATGCTGTGCCTGTCCTAGTCTTAAGTTAGATTATAAGGCATATGAAGCTATGAGATGCCTAGCAAGCCGGTAGTGGAAAATATATGGCTTTAATAAAAAATTGACCAAGGCCACAGGCTGGAAATACTAATGGATGTATGTGTAGTATGATTTTGGTAGGAAGAACAGTAAAAGTTAGTTACTACAGTTACTAAAACAGTTTTAATAAATGCATACATCAAGTCATGTTATCTGGAACTGTCACTTTTGATAGATACTATCAATATCTATAGAATGACACAAATAACAGAGTAAAATGTTATTTGTGTTGGCCGCAAAGAAATATATTTGAATTTTCTCGACTGTACTTCCAACCAAAATCAGGGTATATGTAATCTAACAAGATTAGTACCAAGGAAAAAAACAATACAATTAACTATCATGATTCATGATCCAGCATTATAAAATGGAAACAATCATTAAAAATTTTGAAAAATATTATTTTCAAATTATAAATTGAAAGTTTAAAATATGAATTCAAGTGCATTGAAATGATGTTTTAGAATTCAGATGTATCTTTAAGATTATTAATTTTATAGAACTTGACTATGTGATTCATTGTTTTAAAATACACATCCATATAATAATTACCTCCAAGTATTTGGTTGTTAGATTTTGGCACGTTAGATGTTACAGGCGAAGGAGTCTGGCTTGTTCCATCTGATGTCATAGGATAACTAAACATGTGACAAAACCAGCAGCCATTTAGTTCATACTATGTTTCGAGAAGAAATGATTATTTTAGACTATATACACACACACACACACACGAGTTTGGTGAGTCTACTATTTTACAAATCCGAATCTCTAATTTACCTTTGAATCCTGAATCTCAAACTCGGATCGTTGAAAAAATTATGACTATAAAAGGGAAGTTCACATTCTTTATAATTATAATTGGTTCTAAGCCAACAATAAGCAATATTAGAGCTATAAAACAAATTTCACTAGGAAAATTGAAAAAATTAAAAGCTAGAGACTCAAATTTGAAATTTTCTCAACTCCTCAAATCTCAAATATCTTTAAGGAACCGAGGGTCCCATTCTTATTCGTAACATTTGTTGGGTTGCCCTAGTCATGGTCCAAGCTATGTCCCTTTTACTCACGGTTGGAAAGCGGTGTCCTTGACCGGCCTGCCTTGTGACTGAAAGTTTTCCTCAGACACTGGGTGCGGCCTCTCGTCAGCCTTCAGCCCCGGGTTCCATGCAGCTTGGTAGGCGGGGTGAAAGGGGAGGTAGGGGGAGTTTACCACTTCTTCCTGAACACACACAGCTATGAAATATATTGGTGATGCAGTGACTGAAACAGTGGTAGCTAGCAACGGTTCAAAAACTTGAGCTAGGTCATTTGGAGACAAGCAGGATATGGATGGTTCCGAGTCCACTACAATCGGTAAGTTCCAAGCAACGTCAATACATATGAGTATTTATTATTGTACAAATAGTACTAGATACAATTTTATAATTGATGGAATGTTATTCTTTTCTGTAACTTGCTATTAATCTGGGAAATAGTGATACATATTTTAATAAGGCTAAGATAAAAGGAGGAGGAAGTACAGTAAGTTACAGGAATGAAGTGAGGAAGTTAAAGAGTGTGGAGTGAAATTTAGCATGGCGAAGTGTGAAGTGATGTTAGTGGCAATGAAGAGGGTAAGACCTAGTAAAGTTATAAAGTTGGATCGAGTAGAACTGAGAAAAGTACAGAAAATAAAATATCTTGTAAGCGTGATTGAGACAAAAGGTGGAACTAGAAAGGATTTAATGAGAAGAGGACAGCAGGGAGATTTGTTTGATAGGTGTGCAAGAGACCTGCTAAGGAGAAAAGAAGTGCCCTTGAAGTATAAGAAAGTGTTAAACAGAGCAAGGCGTATTTTGTACCCATTGTCATATATGCAGCAGAAACATGGATATTGAAGAGAGAGATTAGGAAAATGGAGGCCATGAGAATGAAGTTTGTGAAGAGCATGTTAGCTGTTACAAAGAGAAACCAGATTAGTCATTAAGTCACAGGGGAAAGGGTGGGAGTAGAGTAAGTACATGAGATAATAGAGAAAGCAAGACTGAGATGGTATGGACATGTGATGATGATGGAAAAGGGGAGGATGCCAAAGAAAATTATGGACATGAAACATGCAGGAAAAAGACTGCAAGGAAGGCCAAGAAAGAGATGAGAGGAACAAATAATAGAAAGTTTGCAAGTGAGAGGAGAAGAATGAAAACAAATAAAGGAGGAAGATGGTGGCATTTTATTGAAGTGACTCGGCCACAGGCGGGAAACAGTTGTTGTTGTTGTTGTTGATGATGATGATGATGATGATGATGATGATGATGATGATGATGATGATGACGACGATGATGACGACGACGATGATGATGACGACGACGATGATGACGACGACGACGACATAGGCCTGACTCATTCCTCTTCATCTTCCTCGTTTTACATTTTATAAAAGTACCGATAATTAATTTCTCAACACCAACAAGCACCTGTCAATTAGGAACTTATTAATAAGCCAAGTTGAATACCAGTTTACCGATAATAATTGATAGTTTTCCCTCAAAAGACATATTATAACGCTAAATTATAAACAATTACACAGGGCTGTGAATGTGTCTTACTACCCATTTGGATTAAATGCTTATCTACTAACTTCTTTAGTGGGTTAGGAATGAAAAAGGTAGAATTTAGAGTAGGTGTAGCCACATTTTTGTGGAGAGACTGAGAAAACCATTTAGGAAAACCAATGCTAACTACACCTGACCGGGATTGAACCTCAATCACATAACTGACAGTGTAGTCTATTGCTAGAGTAGTACCTTAGACCATGCAGCCACTGAAGCGAGTCTGGGACCTTTAATTCAGTAGTAGACACAGGTACTACCAACTGAGCTAAGGTGAAGTCTTGACTTTAGTGTCATAATGTTCACCATTGACTAAGCTTAACAGTGTGTCTATATTGTAACATATGGTTGGCTATCTGCTGTTACTTATAAATGACTGATAAAGCACTTTAAGCCCCTTACACCCTTGTTTAAAAAAACTCCACTTTGAGTGATCAGATTCCAACAGCAAGCCCCTGGAAACCCTCTACAGATTCCTAGTAGGTCCAGTAAGTGTACTGACCTTGACGAGAAACGGTGACTGCATGGGGACCGCATGGTGATGTTGCTGTTGGGCCAGTGGTGGTGTGTTTAGGGCCCCATGGACTGAAGACATAAACTGATGAGGGAAACGTACCACCGGTTGTGGGAATGCCGGCTTCAGTGAGAGTTTGTTGTACTCCATTGCAATGAGGACTGGGAATCATCGAGACCAGCTTTAACTACCAGTCTAGTCACTCTGTTGGTGGAAAAACAATAATATGTCCTAAATAATAATATTAAGGTTCACACAACAATTCTCTCTAACACTATAAGGTTCACACCACAATACTCTCTAACACTATAAGGTTCACACCACAACACACTCTAACACTATAAGGTTCACACCACAACACTCTCTAACACTATAAGGTTCACACCACAACACTTTCTAACACTATCAGCTTCACACAACAATACTCTCTAACACTATAAATTTCACACCACAATACTCTCTAACACTATAGATTTCACACCACAATACTCTCTAACACTATAAGTTCCACACCACAATGCTCTTAACAGTATAAGAAATTCACATTGACATTGGTGTAGCAGGGGGGATTTTATATTCTTCAATTCCCCTTCCTCACCACCTCGTGCACCCTGTGTCCCCTCCTTCCACATTATTGTTAGGCTTTCTGGAAATTAAAAATAATGTTTTTCCCCCTTGCCTGGAGTTATTGACAAAATAGGTCATGTCACTATGAGAATAGGAGATATATTAAATAAATGATGACACAACTGTGCACTTTCTAATGAGAGTCTATTAGAGCTTCTGCACAATTTTCAAAATTATGTTGCCAAAAACTACCCCCACGAGATTTCTTCATATATATATATATATATTTCTACTCACGCTTCAGATATAAACTTTGAACAAAATTTTTAGTATTCATTTTTAATTTATTTTTAAATGCAATAGTCTCTCGGAAACTCGACCTAATGTGGACTGAGATGGTGTTGAATTATTAAAATGTCGAGTTTTATGAATGAACTTGCATAAGATGCATGTTTACTATGTCATGTTTACTAAACAAGGATGAATCACAGTACAGTATTGAATATTTTAGGTACAGTTATACTGCACTGTACTGTAGTACAGGGTTCCTACAGTATTTGTAAAAAGAAATCTCCTTCACTTTTCCCTGACTATTTTCCCAAGTTCCCTGACCAACTTCTCACAAAACTTCCATTATAATTTTATGGTACTATTCATGTGGAAATATTAATTTAATTATATTTATTCCCTTACAACCGAACAGGTAGTATGTGTGACGCAATAAGCAATTTATATCCCAATCGAAAGATTCCACTCCTGTTCTCAAGGAACCATGAACAACATGAAGCCCACATATCCCCAGATTTAGCAAACTACATACTCCATTGTCTATGACATATTTGAAATGTTCCTGAAGAAATTGACATTTGGGCCATCCATTGACACTTGTATCAACTTAGAGAGTGAAAGAAGAAAAATACCATCCAGAAAATGCTTTAGTAATTCTTCAGCGGTGCTCCTATCGAAAAACAAACTGTTTAAGTAACAAATGATGACTTTATGATTTTCCTTGTCCCAGAATCTTATTACAATGTCCATTTGTCCTCTTTGAATAACTTTATTCAACGCTTCATCAAAACAAATTACAAAGTTGTTACATGATTTTAGGTGGTCCAGTAAATTGTTATGAAAGAATGGATCCAAGCCATGCGCAATGAAATATGCAACCTTGTCTCTACCAAAAGTAAAGGCACTGGCAATGGAACACTCGGGAAACATCAACTGAAAACTGTACTCAAATTATTGGACCAATTAAAATACATTTTATTGTCAACAACTTTCAAAGCCCAAATAACTTCCGCCTTAGTTATATCATCTTTCATATCAAAAGTGTTAGGGTTTCTTCAAGGCACTACACTACTTTCACTTTTGGCAACACCTTCCTTCTGTGGTTTTACAATTTCTGATGAAACAGAAGTGTGACATGAATCGTCATTTCCCTTACTTTCCCTGACTGTTTTATTTTTTTCCTGACTTTCCCTGACTTTCCGACTTTCCAGACCGTAGTATTGTATGATACATTAACAGTAATATACGTACAGTACAATATATTACATGTTAATATAATGGTGTACATATAATATTGTATTGATTCAAATAGCATGTTACTGAATTGAAAAACTAACAAACACAGCACTTGTGAAAACACTACAGCACGACTGTTCCAATTGAGTTAAACCAACTGAGAGGTTATACAGTTGAATGACCTTAGATTGTGATGAGTGGTGCCAACAACTATGTGCACATATGTGTGTCGAGTTAAATGGAATGTCAAGTTTCTGAGACTATTGTAATTGAAAATTTTCTAAAATTAACTAGGTATGCAGCACTATTTTTCATGTAAATAGCTCACCAGATCTACAATGTGAATAAAATTTTCAAGAATTAGTTATAGAGTGAGTTAAGTTATTTATGCTTTAATGAATGTCTCTTCAAAAATAAATTTTATACATACAGTGCATTTTACTATGTAAGACAATCCTTATATTTCAATTTAAAGAAACAATTTTTACAAAGATTCAAATTTTCAAAAATATTTTATTAATAAATTACTTGTGTTTTAAACAAATTTTCATAAAAAGCTGATATAATTATGTATTGTTATTTATCATGTAAACCACTCCCAAATAGCTATTTTAGACAACAACAACAAAATTTAGAGCTATTTTTAAAAGGATTCGAAATTTTAAAAATCAATCATTTTTAAACTACTCTTAATCTTAGAGACCCGCCTCGGTGGTGTAGTTGGCTAACGCGCTAGTCATGTTGAGCTCGACTGTTGAGGACGGGGAGTTCAAGGTTTGAATCTCGGTCGAGTGAACTGGTTTGTTTTCCTAAATGGTTTTCCACTCTCCCTTCACACAAATGCGGGTTTACTTCCTCTAATTCAACCTTCCTAATTCCCAATCCATTAGCGTAATTAGTACTTAAAGCGTATAGCCTGAATGGGTAGTAAGACTAAATAATAATAATATAATAATAAACCAGAAGTCAAAATTTTAAGTTTTTTCTCTTTAATATGAAAATGTTGACCCTAATTGACCCAATATTGACCTTTTTCATTGGTCAAAATTCACAAATAAGGGCTTTAATAACACTGAGATGACTTGAAGATGTGCAACTGCCAATATAATTTCAAAAGTTTGGGCCGGAAGTCAAAATATTTTATACAAATATGTCAAACATCTTTCACCCAATATTGACCTTTTTTATTGGTCAAAATCTACAAATGAGCACTTTAATTGCAATGCAACGACTTGAAGATGTGCAACCGCTAATAAATTTCCAGTTTTTTTTTAACCGGAAGTCATTTTTAATTTTTAAACCAACAATCAAAATTTTCAAAAAAATTAAATTACATAATTTGTCAATGGGAACCAAAAAAGGGTTTACAAAATTGTAAAGCAATTTCCTAGTTTACTTTATTGCAGTGTAATTTTATTACAGTCAGATGGGGATAATATAAAAACAATCTTTACAACAAATTATGTCTCTCAATTTCCTTTTTATGGAAAAATTAATGGTAACTTCATGAAGAAAAGTGAAATAAATTCAAAGTGTGTAACTTCAAAGTGAGTTTTAGTAATTGATCAAAAGTAAAAAGTCAACGAAAAGGGTGCTGTTATTTTACTTGAATAAAAAGTTGAAATTGTGGAAAAGTATTCAACAGTGCAGGGCGCATGTCAGCTTTGCTATTCAATCTATTTATATATTTTGTTTTGAAGACACCAAGTGATGAATACCCTGCCTGTTGAAGAAACAGGAAACTTTCTAATTGAATCCAAGCTTTGATCTGCAATTTGTAATTTTTTGTATTCGGTTCACGGACCCTCTGAAGCCCATACACATACCTCTTAGGAGTCCATAAACCCTGGTTTAAGAGCCCCTGATCTGAATATTAAATTTGAATAAAATCAATAAAACCATTTTAAATGCAGCCCCATTAAAGCAGATTTACATACAGAATAATCGTTGTGAAAACTACTTTTTTTTTAGATCCACAGCAAATAAAATATCAAGTTTAATCTGATAATTTGTAAATCAATCTGTGTATAGCGAAGAATTGTAAAAGAATTAAAAATCACAAAGAAATATCAGACCAGTTTGAAATTTTATATCATAAAGAATAAGAGTTGAAATTTTTTATCTTGACATGAGAGCATTTGTAACAAAGATTAACACACTAAAATTGAAACCATATTACATTTAAGATATCAAGCTCATTAGTAATGATCTAATAATTTGATATTGTAAAACATAACATAATGTTAACCACTCATTATTATAATAGTCATCACTGAAGATGATATATTTATTATATTTAAGTTTACCAGTACCTAATTAAATTGAAATAGAATGTGATTCAGGAATTATTTTTAGAAAAGGTTATTGTAAAATGGTGAAGAATTAATCAAAAATAAATAAAATATAAAAATTGGAGTTTACTGATGAAGATTCTAGTAGTAATCTCTTTCTCCTTTAGAATGTGACGTTGCGTGAGGAGCCACCCCTTGTCAAACATGTATAAAACATGTATATAAATAACTGTGTAAAATTTAAAAAAAAATTGTGGGGGAACTAATACAATAAAAATGTGTTGAAATAGTATGAAATGAGCCTTCACTTTTTCGTTTGTTTCTGCTAACCAAGTTCTTGACTTGATCCAAGGCAGAGTTAGTCTTCATTTGGAAGACACCATCATTGAAAATATTAAATATAACAAACTGTCCTGATTTAAAGATATATTAAATTGGAAGTCACTGTTACCTCACTCATAGCGCATTTATCTTATAAAGTTGTTTATCTCTTTATAAAACAAATATAAAACCACTTGAAAATTCAACCATAAGCATATGAAAGTAAACATTTGTAAATCAAAGAATGTTTTGATGATTTAACTTTTATCCCGCTTGCTTCAGAGGCCGCATGGCCTAAGGTGTTACTCTCATTGAAGACTAGATTGTCGATGACAGATAGAACAAGGTTCGAATCTCGGTCAGGTGTACTGAAGGTGGTTTTTCCAAAATGGTCTTACACTCGCCCTCCATGTAAATGTGGATACACTTCCTTTAAATATAACCTTCCCCATCACTAAAACCATTATTGTAATTAGTACTTAAGCATATAAAGTGAGACATGATGCTAAAAAAACTTGTATTCCTACACTTATTTGTCAGTTAGTATAAGCCCTTTCACCCAAGGAGTTAAGTACTCAAATAAGACCCAAAAGTGATGCAAGAAAAACCTAAATTACCAACCAGAAGCTTGAGCAGCGGTTCACTTGCGGCTACTGTTTGCTAACCAGTTCCCAACACATCTGTAATTAGCCACTGGAAACTCAACATGTAGTCGCTGGGCTACCTCAGTTACAAACTCAATCATAATAAATGGACCATTATTGAACATTTAATGTACTATTCAAGAAAGCTTTCTTTCGACAACACTATAAGTTTTACATCAGTTTGTTGCAGTTCGTTGATGTGCTGAATAGTTAAATCATCATCATAATCAGTCATCATCATCATCATCATCATCATAGTCATAATCATAATAACCATCATCATTATTGCCTGCAGTTTATATTCCTATACATGCATGATTGGATTCAAAATCGTCTTTGGTTACGTCTTTCGTTATATCTGTAATGATAATAGACAGAGCCCTGCGTTTGTGGATTTCACGATAATTCGCGAATGTTAGATATGGCATCTTTTCTTTCAGATGTTCACATTTCAGGTTACCCTGATTGCAAGTATATGCTCAGAATTGTCGCGATAATTCGCGAAATCGGCGTTTTAGCGCAATATTCGCGATTTTAAATTATGTCCACGATAATCGCGATTATCGGCATTCGCGCTAATATTTTGGTATATTGAAAAATAAAAATTGAAAGTTTTGATGGAAGAGAGTGATGGCATCGAAAGTTTAAAAATTGAGAATGTGCTGCTAGGGCTGAAGACAGACAGTATGTTCAGTGACTTCGCAACAAAGTGTTTGCAAGCGTTGTGGCTGCCGATTTCAAATGCAGATTCAGAACGATATTTTTCTAGGTATAGTTTAGTAGTAACAGACCGCAGAACCACAATGAAAGTGGATAACATTGTTACCAGCTGCATGTTGCAGTTTGGTGATGTTGAGTAGTTATTTTGTATTTTTCTAGCCTAAATTGAGATTTAAAAATATAGTCACAATTTTTGTGAAGTAACAAGATGATTTTTGTGTAATATTTTGTCTTTGTGACTTGTACATACTTTTCCCGGACCAGCTGCCGCTAAATCTTACTTTTTTAATAAGTTGACAGCACATTTTTTTGCGGACTAGTGTTTTTTACCGTTTTGTCCAAACAAAATGTAATTTTTGGTTTTAACTTCAATATGTTTAGTTTACCTGTTTCAAACATTGTCCTGGAAGTCTAGTTTTAACCCAACAAAGTCACCTTAATCACGAAAGTTTGGTAAAAACCACTTTTTTAACGCTTTTGTCTTAATTCGATAATTTTGTCGCAAAAATAGGATTTTTGTAATTCACCGCTTATTCACCACTTTTGGGAAACTTAAAAACGAAATTGGGCTTTTTTATTCACCATAAAAGCAGGGCTCTGATAATAGAGCTAGCCAAATCATCCCCGGCATACAAGTCACTAGACATTATATTTATAAAGATTGAATGTTTTAAAAGCCTGAAGAAGGTGCTTGAAACTAGATAGTACTAAAGTGATTTGAAATTCCACCACTTTTGCATATCCCCATGTGCAAAACATAATAAACAACCAGTTACTGACCATTATGTGACTTCAATCACTAGCCAGTCTAATCATGAGTAGCTTAGTGGGTGAAAGGCCTAATAGTTTACAGGTTTTGGATAAAGAGGATAAAATGTAAGGATATGAACTGGTATTCACTTGGGGAGTAAATAAACGCAAACTAAAAAATAAATAAAAAAAATACCACACCAAGTTGGCATTGAATCCTAGTCACAAAGTCAGAATAGGAAGCTCATGCAAAATAACACATCATCCTTGTAAGCAATTTAAGCTAGGCTCATTTAAAGTTAAACAGATGGGTTTATTTTCATAAATGAATTATTTTTTTCACAGTGCTTCACTACATGTTGAGATTATAATAAAATATAATTAGGCCTACTATAGTGGGGTAGAGAAGCAAACCAACATTTGAGAGAAGGAAGAGTGGGGGAAATCCCTTAGAAAAACAAACCTTACACCCAAGCGGGAGTTGAACCAATACCTCGGGCTTAATCGGTAAACCAGACTAAATGAGTTTCACATTTAGACCAAGTACCCACTGTCACAAGTTAGACAAATGAAATTACAAACACCATATAGAAAGTATGTAAAAATGTAATCAACTTAATTGATGGATAAAATACACTTAGGCCATTAGGACCTAATAGCATGATTCTAAAAAGTAGGTATAGACTACCTTTGTAAATTATATATTGATCTTGCCATATTTATCAGTTAACCTCGATGAGTGTCAAACTATCAATGTAGGCTACCTACTAACACTTATTTCAGAAAGAGAGTACAGTAAGTACAATGCAACTTTATGTAAGTAATTTTAGTATGAATAAAACAAGGCAGCATCTAAATACATACCTAATCACACTGTTCTCTTAAAGCAGGGATTGGAAACCTACAGAACGCGTGCCAAAAGTAGTGTACACGAGACGATTTTCAATGGCACGCTGAGCGATTTGAATAAAGATAATATTAAACCTTTATTTTTAATTAAAACCATTGATGTGAGTAATCATTTTATCAAAGTGTTTTATGTTTAATTGATTCAATTGTTTTGTTTCAAAATTTCAAAATAATGTTGCTTCAGAACATAAATTTTGCAAAACACATTTTTAACTTTGGTATTTATTCTTATTAATCAGATTTATATTATAATATTCAATATTCAAGAAACATTAATTGTTTAATTTATTTAAATTAGAAACATGTAGTTACAGTTACATTTTACAAGATCAACATATCTTTGTTTTAACAGTTGTACTAGTTAATTAGTTAACGATTTAGGTGGGCTTGAGGTGGTTGGCACACTAAACGACTTTGCAATATTACTTCGGCACAATACTACTAAAATGATGCCGACCCCTGCCTTAGAGGGTAGGCAAGAAACTATGCTAATAGCTAAAAAAAAATTGCCTCCATACTTGATCCATCCTCACTAAATTTTTGCATAATTCCTTTGCTTCAAAAACATCCATTCACATTCTCATAAATGTTCATTCATTCTTAAAACTCTTGATGTCTCTCCTTTTCACACATACATCTACAGCATTTAGCCACATCTTACATGGCCTAACCCTTAATTTGATCCACTCTCTCTCATAAGTTTTTCTTTGTCAATCGACCCACACTTATCCTCTCAACATGCCCAAACCAATGCTAAGATGCTTCTTTCACATTGAACTATTGGATCCCCTTTCAAACCGCACTCCTTCAGCATCCATTCATTACTGACTCTTTCATCTATTTCTGTGTTATTAAGATTGAATGGCCTGGTTTTAAATATCCATCCGAATTATTATGGAACAGTGCTTATTCAAGAAATTAAAAATAAATTAAATTTTATATGTTCTAAAATATCAAAAACAATTACTTCAGATGTTTTCAATTCATATGTTTAAGGACACATAACAAGAGCCACTTTAATATCTAGGTCTTGTAAAATTAAATATATTTATTTATTCCACATTATTATTTTTATTATTTTTTTTATTTATTTAAATGAACCATAAATGTGTGGGTCACTTCTTTAGCAATGCATATTATTTTTCACAGTTCTTACTTTAACACCTTTTATTACTTTTTAATAGTTCTAAAAAAAATGTTAGCCTAACCTTAATAGTTTAAATTCTCTATTACCATGTCTATTAAATGTTTCCATATATATTTATGAAAGATAATTCATACAAAATAATAGTTCAAAATGTCACATTTAAAAATAGCACAAACTAACTTCATTTACTCAAGAAAGAGTTGTATTAAAAACAATTTCAACAAAAACAAAACGAGCCAATTATTTTTTAGCTGGTACCAGTTTAACCAACTGTTAAGAATTAACATTTTACTAGGATTTTTTATTGCCTCAAAGAATAGTAGTAAAGGATGTAAAGCATTTTCAAAATATTTGAGAAACAAATGCTTCAAAGGGAATTATTGCTTTTTATATCTGGTATTTCAGCGTGTAAAGAGTAATCAAGGGATGAAAGTTTTCAATCTCATCAATCCATTGATCTCTATAACATAACTGGATGCACATACACATAAACATAGCCAAGAATCAAAGCGTGACGCTCAAGTTTATCTTCTGCTACACTGTGGGGGGACAGATTTAACGGTTTATTTCAATGTTCTTATGCGAAAACATGTATTTGACGAATAAAAGTGTTATTGTTTGAAAATATTATACCACACTTTCCTGAAGAAATATTTACATTAAAGGACATAAAATTTAGTTTTACAGGTAATACTGTACAAAAACGAAAAAAAAATCTTTTTAACATATCTAAATATGTAGCTATCATCAATTTTGTTTACACTCTACCAAGATTGCACCTATATTTAAAGTTGGTTATTAGCTTATATATTGGTTTCAGAAACCATACTATATTGAAAGTTCGATAAATATAATTAATAAGGTATCTTAAAACTTGATTACATTTGTTTGAATGACTTAACAATGGAAGGAGAGAGAAAGAACATTGGACCCGTCTATCACGTCAGATATAAAATGCAAAGGGGTCGAGGCCTTGAATCATTCTTGGGCTGAATATTTCAATTTGTCAAACCGCAAACCGTTGTTTGTGAGAGGCGCTAAAGAGGTGTGAAAATAGGCGTTACAAACTGATTTGGACATCCTGGCCTTTATAGCCACAAAGAAACCCGGCCAAAAAGTCGGTGATAAAGTTAAAAAGCGCGTCAATCAAGTGGTTGAGGGAAAAAAGCGTAAACGACTTCATTCGAAGGTGGGTGCTAGAGCAAGAGGGAACAAGAGAGCTAAAAAAGATATGTTCCACTAATTATGGAGTGTTCAAAAACAAAACCAGATATTTTCGACGAAAAATTTATTCAAACGGTAACTAAAAATAATAAAGTGGTCGAATACAAGTTGTTGACAACGACGTTCAATTGCCCCGGAGACGGCGAGTACTTTCGCGACTTCTCTTCTACTAAATTATATCTTCGTATTCAACTGGTGAAAGGGGAGGGGGACACCGGTCACGGCTGACGATAAAATTGGATGCGTCAACAACTTGATACATTCTTTATTTAGTCAAATCAACATATCTCCCAACGAAACACCTTTTATAACCTCGATAGACAAGTATGCGTACAGAGCTTTTTAGAGACTTAGTCAAGACGCCTCCGAGACTCACCTGGTGGACGGTATTTAGATTGTGGATATCCCTGCCACTAACGGTGAACTCGCTGCATCCACAGAGAACAAAGGCATTGCCACGAGATTAGAGTTGTTAAAACATCCGGTCGAATTGTTGGGACGTTTACACGCTGACATATTTAATACTTCACAACTGCTATTGAATATTGTATCCATGCGCGTTAAATTAATTCGCAACAAACGAGAGTTTTATCTTCTAACAAACGCGAACAATTTAAATACAGACATCCGGCTGAAAATTTTCGACGCCACCGTCTCTGTGAAACTTGTGGAAGTGTCACCAACTATTTCACTCGATATAGAAAATACACTATTACGAAACCCGACCCGATACCACATCAATCGGGTGGACGACAAGTCTGTGACCGTACCCAAAGGATCTCAGTCTGTGAGCCTAAACAATGTTATTCAAGGGGTTATCTCTAAAGTTGTTTTGTTCACTACGATGTCTAACGATGGGTTTGTGAGCAGTTTGAACAAGAATTCGTTTTAACTCATTCATATAATCCTGAATCGTTTCGTTCCATATGTAAATGAGATCTAAAAGCATTTGCCCACTTTGATAAATTTTCACAGTGTTGGCACGTCCACCCTCGCCTATGACATATTATTTTTGAGATTGGGCATACACCACCAAAACAACGGATATTTAATCACGCGAAACATGTTCAATAAAGGTTAATTTATGTTGGCGTTTGACTTGACTTCCGACACTGCAGGACAGGACTCGATAACCAGCCTTCAGACATAGGGTAACGTAAGATTTTAGTTACAGTTAAAGACAGGCCTTAATACCGCCATGGGGTTTGTAAAAGTAAAAAAACATGTATGAAAAGAAAATTTATTCAGGAACTTGATAAAATATTAACAACAACAAAATACATTTTTTACTTACTTTAACTTTAATTGTTACAGTTCAAGCTTGATTTATTCATTTATAATGAAATCCATTCTTCTTGTTTTAATTGAGCAAAAAGTTCAATAATTTTCTACTTGATCTATGGATGACAATTGAGGAAATTTTTCTCCATTGAAAGTATTGCAAGCTCATTTAGTCTTTCTGTTAAATAAAAGAACAGAAAAAAAATGAATCAAATAGAATAGTTGGAAGCAGAATAATAATATAATTCTACATTCTTCTACACTAAATCACATTCAAGAATATGGTACACGGTTTTTAAGCACAACACACGCTGAGTAAAAAAACACTTCTTTCCACCATCACGCCAGAGCCGGCACTGCAAGAGCAACAGTGCTCTATCTACATGGCAGTCCCACCTTCCTCCCCACCCCTTCCTATATGCGCATGTGCACAACAGCCAAACACTACGTCACTGTGAAGCGCAGAGTTCCATACAAAGATTTTTGTATCTTTTTCATAAACTGGGGGATGGCTACTGAAGTACTGACATTAAGCTTAAGGAATATATATGGTACTACAAAAATAAAAAAGAATTAAAAAAAAAGGTTTCATTATATTAAATGTTATCGATAATATCAAATAGAAATAAGGGGTGCTGCAGTTCCGCAGCGCCTATACACTATAAAATAGACCCACTTCTGTTGGGTAAAATGTTATTCTTTAAAGGGACATTTTCTTCCAACAAATCACCTCAAAATTTTACTCGTCTCACCTTATTTGTTGTCAATCTAAACCCTCGCATTAAACCTTGATCCCATTGGGTGGTTTTATATTTTTCCAAATTTGGGAACATTTTGAACACATATGCCAGACGACCAAGCATAGCGATGACTAGACTCATAAATAAACACTCGAGACGATAGGCGCCAACAGAAAAAGACTCCAAGAAATAGCGTCCGGTGTGTGCGGTCACTATTGCTGTCTGTTTGCCGTTGCCAAGGCCACCGGCTGGAGCCTGATGAGATTCACAGACCTGTTCTTCACCACCAACTTGTGCAAGAACGATAGACTCGCCGTCACGCTGTTCAAACGTCACTTTAGCAGCTGTCCAAGATGTACGCGCAGGAGGCCCAGACGTATATGCCATCATTAGATATAAAAGTTATACTAGAATTTTATTTTATTATTTGTATTCAATTATCTAACCGATTAACATCATGTTGGCTATCTTTGATTTTTCATGTATATTCAACTCAAAAAAGGAGTGGTTGGCCACCGAGCTAGCGATAGTTTTCATCGATGAGAAACAATCCTCGTGCTATCAATTCAATGAAACCACCAAACTGTGATGCTCTAAATTGATTCCAATTCTAAAGCTAAATTTAGATAAAGCCGTAATATCTTATGCATATAATAAACAAAAAGTCAATTTCTTACCCCGTCTCACAGGGCGGAAATTCATCCCTCTACATGAGGACTTTAAATGTATCTTTGTAGATCTGATCAACTCTAATTGTTGGAGATTGTAAATAGTCGCCCATCCTAGCCTGCTCCTCTTCATAATGTGTCGTCCACCGCAGTCAGTAGGTTCCAGTAGAAAATCTCGGGGTTATACAGATAATGGTGGGGGTAGATGGACACAGCCGATTAAATAAATACAATTGTATCAGGTAGAACCAGAAGTTTTATTTTAGATATAATTTGAAAAACATAGCAAAACATTGGTCACGTAACGAAAAAGAAATCTATTCATGATTGCACGAAGTTACAAATATACAGGTAATATTGTGGTCCATTAGCCACGTATTATACATTTACTACCCCCCATCTCTATACTTCTCCCCAGTTGAATATGTGGGACTGATAACGTTACTTCACATCCTGAGCGCTCACTGACCATTTTCTTTTGTCCCCCGCTTTCCTTCCCCATAGTCACCAACACAAACGCTAAACCAAAGGTGCTGATTGCCAGGAGTCCGCACCAAAACCTATTCCCCCCTTGAGAGACCACACGTGCAAGCCACAGGTCCGTTTCACAGCTTCCGGATTCAGCTATTAATACATTGCACGATGCTTAAAATGAAAAGTAAAAGTAATAAATTTGGACGACTTTATAATTCCAACAAAGATTAAAAATAATGAAAAACTATTAGATTAAAAGTTTAAAAGCCTGAAAATGAAGTTAATGAATTTAAATTAAAAAATATATTGCTTACAACTTTGGTTATGGTTTACATAACTTATAATTACCATAAAACCCCACACTTTCTTATAATTAACCATTTGATAGTAATAAAGAGAATTAAATTAGGCCTAGACGAATGGTAATTTAAAAATGTATTTATCAGTTTAGTACTATCAGTATCTTGAGCGTATTAATATGTAAACAATGGCAAACTAATATAATTTTAAAAATTAAATGGTTTAGAGCAAAGGTCCTAAAACCCTGACCACTTTACAGCCCCTTTTGCTTTAAAAAATTTGGAAAGTTTCACAAAATTTCACCAGTATTGAAAATAACCTATCTAAATGCATACTTGAATTGCGAGAAATTTTTCAAGTTCTCCTCATTCATGAAGAGCCAGTTTCTACTCATACTCATACCCCACACTGATGCCTTAGCCACCCTCAACTTTTCAGTCTCTGTGACCCTGGATGATTCAAATAATGCCCTGAGTTTCTTTAGGTTACACCTAGGATGTTGGTTCCCTTTCCCCTCATAACAAGGGATCTCACTCTCTGTAACCTTTCCCCCCATCCCAGACACAAATACAGGTAAGCCTAAAGGGCCACCCTTTAACTCTTCTATGGCTTTACGATTGTCTTCGACACGTTTTTCCACTCCTAGCTTGTCTACCCTTAAAGTGTCCCAACCCCACACAAAAATTGATTTGTCCTCGTCCCACTTGACCTGACCATTTCCGCCGTTAATGCTTTCTATCTTCTGAACCCTCTACTTCACTTCTAACAAGTCCTTTCCTATTTTGTCCTGCCTGTTCCTAATTTGACCTACCTCTGGTTCTAATACTTGCGAAACTTTATACTCTCTAGGCTCCCGATTCTCTTGGTGTGTTGAGCCACCTGATGGTCAACCATGACTTCAACCACCTGAATAGCATCCTTCACCTGAATAACTTCAAGCTTGTGGGCCTCCACTTCCTCGATTACCTTCTTTAATCACATTCCATGGTCATTGACCCTTACATTTAACTGTTGGACCTGTGATTCTACTTTGTGGTCCAAATTTGTGACCAAACTGGTGTTCATAGCAATATCAGCAGTACACCTAGTAAACCTATCTTCTACATCCTTTTGAATTCACCCATATTGGTGGACAATTGTACCTCTAAGCTAGCGACTTGAGTCGATAACTTAACATCCAGGTTCTCCAAATTAGTGTCCAGGTTCTCAAAACTAGTGTCCATGTTGGTATTGTGCGCTTTCATTTCCCTAAGCGCCGCTTTCTGTTCACTAGCTGCCAACAGAAGTTGTTGGAAATTCCCCGTTACTGAACTAAAGTTCCATTAATGATGGTTCATCACACAACTCCCCTCCCCCTCCTCGAAGGTTCATCTGCATCACACATAAAAACAGATTGGCTCCTGGTCCGAAGAAATATTTATATTCTTAGGCTCCATATTTAAAAACTATCCTACCAAAGTTGTAAGCAACAATTATAAATACAAGCCTAGCCAACCAGCGCATATTCCCCTCCAATATAAGAAATACTTACATTTATTTTACCTGAAAACAACAACTCCAACGAAACAACAAACAACATGCCAGTACATGTAACCAACCTTGAAATATCAATTTTACTCTATATCGATTGAAATTTTATCTAAAATTCACTTGATATTGCAATCCAAAATTAAAACAAAACAATGATATTATAAAAAAAAGAATATATATAAATATTATCAAACAGGAATTTTAAAAAATAACGATACGTTGTGATGACGTCGGGTGTTCCACTCTATTCCACCAGCTGTTTCTGCTATACGAGGACTTTAAATGTCCCTCTGTAGATCTGATCAACTATAATTGTTGGATATGTAACGTTCCTTGTCACTAAATAGCCTCGTGAGCGTTAAAAAAAAAATCGAAACGCCTTGGCACAATTCGTCAGATATCACAACTCCAAGAAATTGTGTAAATTTTGTCCAATCACCAAAGACGATTACGACAATAATAGATTTATTTATGATGACTGTTGATTACAGGTTATCAGTCCAGATGAAAACAGCGATAGAGAGTGTGACGTGCAGCTGTAATGTGGCGGAGGACCTTCTCCCTGCATCGATTACATATATGTTTTTTAACAAGGCGTATAAAAAGATATAGAACTACATATGAGTGACCAGATTTAAATTCAATCAATTAATGACAACTGTATTCCGTTATCGAGGTAGAAAATAATAGGTTGGACGAATAGGTGTTATTACTTTGTACACAAGGAACCGACCGTATTTCGACACAAAATTGTGTTTAGTTAAACAACTCTATAAATAGGGATAATACTTTGAATCATTTCCCAAAACTGGTCTAGAGGGAAAAGGAGAATTAAGTTTCAGGAAATATAAAAAAGACAATCTAGCCAGGTTAAGACCAAACTAATACCTGGGAGGTCTAATCAAGAATAGCGAAACAATTGAAAATAGAAACATAGAAAAAAATCCTAAATTTTAGAGTTACTAATAATAATATAATTTAAGCTAGCTAGCTAGCTTGTATTAACCCTCGTTGAGAGTTACGAAAATACCTAAGGAAAATATCCTATAAAAGGAGCTTCCATTTTAAAAATAATAGATGGCTAACAATCAGGCATCTGCACAGTATTTTACTATCGCCGGTCGTTTCCTAATGAGTACTGCCAGTGCAATCAATAGTAAATTTTTACATATAGCGTGGGTGGGTCTAAGGGTAAGGTGTCAGACTTCTGTGCTGGGGTCCGAGGTTCAATCCTTGGTCCCGGCACAGATTTATCTGATTACCAAGCTTTTCCTTCACCTCTGATAAGATGTGTATTAATCACAGCTTGTGAATGTGGGGAATGCCAGGACTTCACTGGGGTTCGGATTCCACGTTAAGCTGTAGGTCCTCCATTTCATCTCCGAGTCACCCTACCATTACACATTAGCGTAAGTGTAAATAAATCGAACGGGTAGTAAGATGCGGCTCGAATAATAATAATAATAATAATATACCCATTACTAGGGCATACAATATCTAGTGCAAAGTATCTTAAACACTTAGATAAATATGGCACCTAAAGGGTCCGAAAAATAAGCACTATCCTCGCGAGCCACTACTTCAAACTTGTAGTGCTCCCACAGGTTGTTGTGCACCGTAAATAGCTACACAAACAAGGATCCAATCGTTACTTCAACCAGTCACTGACCTAACTAGGTCCAAGAAGAAAATTTTATATGATTTTATTGCTGCCATAAAGAGAGTATAAACCAGATCATGCCATTTAGGGTGTCATAAAAAAATATAACAATGTCTTAAGGACTTAGAAAAGGAAATCCAATTCATGGACTCAGTATACTAAATTACCTGATCCTATATATATATATATATATATATATAGCATAGAGCCCTCTTAATTTAAACTATGCCTTATGGTCATAGGAAAATAATCGTAAGACAATCCGACTAAAGAAACTATGTCTGATGGACATAGAAAATAGTATTAGACATCTTGACTAAAGTAACCGTGCCTGATGGACATATAAAATGACTCAGACACTGGAACACAATACACTATGTCTGGTGGACATAGAAGGTAAAGCAAGACATTCAAATACACGAAACTATGTCTGAGGGACATATATAGCAATGTGAGTTATTCTTACATAATACTCAATGTCTAATCGACATTGAAAATAAAACAAAGTATTCTAAGACATAAAACAAATGTCTAAGGGACATAGATAGCAATGTAAGATATCCTCGCATAATACTCAATGTCTAATCGACATTGAAAATAAATCAAAGCCCACTTATACATAAAACTATGTCTGAGGGACATAAATAAAAACGTCAGATATTCTGACATAATACGCAATGTTCTCAGAAGAGGCTTCCTCTGCGGTGCCATGGTGAGCATGACGCCTAGTTAATCGAGGCCACTAGTAGTGTTTGGTGTTGAAGTTGTATAGAGTAGTTCCTCCTCCGGTGAATAAATACAATGGAATAAAAAAATTGATCTACGGGGAACCTGTTATATAGCAACAGAACTGGTTCGGAGTACCACAAGAGATATAAGGGGAAAAGGGACGGAGAGCTGCTAAATAAATCCAATTCCTAACTAGCGCCGTCAGCAGGAGTGGCTAGAAGAGATAATTATCTTTCTTTTCTTCAGCGTGTGCTTTTTTTTTATCAAGACGTTAAAATGCTCGCTATGCTAAAATTGTCAACTGGGGCAATGTTCCTCGACGCTTGGGCGTTTCCCGACAACGTCAATTTAGAGTAATTCACCACTTGCAATATATTATTGGAATAGATTAGTACTTGTTATCTAGTTTCAAATTTCTTTATGTAATTTTAATTGTTTTTATGAAATTTTTATTAATGACATGCAACATTCCATCCGATCGAACAGAGGTTTCACAAACATCATCGTCATCGTCGTCGTCGTTGGCGACCAATACTTTCCATCTAAATGACAAACAGAACAAACACGTAGTGATGGACTTCTTTCCTAACCGCAAGTTATACGCTCACGATATGTTTTCATCAAATTCTAAGCGTCTGGTACTCACCAGCCCGCAATGGATCTTTTTCGTCAAATAAATGCCTTTTTGGTCCAATTGTATGGAGAATTGTGTAAACTTTGAGTCGAACATGGATGACTTTAATATAATGGTGAAAAAACTTTTCGGCATGTTGAGATTGATTCTGAAGGGGAAAACATTCAGATATACTTGTCTATGGACGAATTAAAACTTCTGTACGGTTTTGAACAATATATACATGACATGTAAAATATCTCAATCATCCTAATGTATTGGTATTCATAGACAATGTTCTCACCTCCAAATCGTTTGTCAACCCTTCCGAGCCTATCCCATATTTTGACTTTCTATCGTTGTTCAACGATATTTGTATTTTTATGCATAACAATAATAATTTGTGAAAAAGGTGTATTTAACTTTCATTTATAGTAATATTTCCCTCCGATTTAAATGATATATTTGTAGTAAGAGCCATTTAATTTTATTTTAAGGATAAGTTTCCCACTTTATAGAGTATATCTAAATATGACGTCATTAATAAAACATAACAAGTACCTAGTGATGGTTAATGCTCACCTGACAACAAGGGATAGAATAATGCTTCAGAGAATATAATAATTCATTCATTTTGAAGAATCATACTCTTGTGACGTCACGGAATATTAATTCAAAACTAATTTTATTCAATTAATAAATGTAATTTTCTTGTGACGTCACTGTCATACGTCACATACATTATTTACATACTTCTATTTTAGTTACACTCCCCATATTAACGTCATTCAACGTTATTCTCCTTGACGTCACTAACATACGTCACACAAAATTCAATCATTCATTAAATAAGAAGACGTCATATTCTTGTGATGTCACTGAAATACACCACATACATTATTTAAATACTTTTAGTTTAGTTACACTCCCCATATAAACGTCATACAACTTCATTTACCTTGACGTCACTGCCATACTTCACATACGTCCCATACTCAATATTTTCATTTCCGGAACAAAGGCTGGTACTTACTAATAACATTCAAACATTTCTCACTGGCTATGAACATTCTTTGCGGATTCCAAGCTATGATAAATAAACACAATTACTCGACTTGGTACGTTTCAAATAAAAACAATCCAAACCAGCGTCATAACTAACTAAAACAAAAATTGAAACCAGTAGTGAACAATACTACCTTGTTGCAAGCCTGTTTAAAACATTACACACAAAAGCGTTCATAAAACACAAAATACAAGAAAACACTCTTATTGGTCACCACCATCAAAATGAGGCAAATAACGTTTCTCCTGTACCGTGGACAAAATTCATCAGGTCATGTCTGCGTGATCCCACGAGGGAACACTAAAATACTTTTCTTGGAAGATTTTATATTCTACTGTGTATATTCTGACAGCTTTCAAATTAAGGACTGGTTATTTTTACCTCTCAGCTAGAAGGTAGCCCTGCATTGGCGCAGTAACATTTTTATTTGGGGATGGGGTGTATATAAAATGATGTGACCAGTGGCGTAGCGTGGGGGGCCCTTAGGGGCGGATGGCCCGGGTGCAATATTCTAAGAAGTTCAAAATTTCAAAAGAAAAAGGTATTAGCTATTTAACGTACAGCCTGTAGAAGCAGTGTGTCTCGGATACATGATATCAGTCAAGAACCGTGGCGGATTTGCGCGTAGACCTAGTAGTACGTGGCTACAGTGGCATATATTAGGGGCGGCAAATTTTTAATTATGATTTATTTTTTCTGCCAGCTAAATAACTGTATGGTTTCAATAATTGAAGTTCAATATGTGTAAGATCGTTGTGATTTGCTGTTTTCTTTCGTGCAATGATGCCAATGGTGAAGATGGGGGAGGAAGTATAGGCCGTTCCCCTCTCAAGTTGCAATACAGGCTCTTATGGACTATTACCATCTCTTTTCACCCCTCATATAGCGTTGTCCTTTTTCTACCAAGCGGAGTTGCCACGTTTTATCTTAAATTTGAGCGTTGTTATTTCTATGAAATAAGTATGGCATATTTAAAAAAACTTTCATTATTCATTATGTGAAATCAATTTAAACCATCGTAGATGTTTTTATATAACTTTTTTTTCTTCAAATATGAAAATATGCATTGTGTCAAAGTTTCATGAGTTCAAAATGTATCACGACATAGGTCTAGTTCCAATTGTCTGTAAAAGCCAATAATTTTAAGGTGTCTGTTATAATAGCTATGAACAACTTCTGCAAAGTCTAAAAGGAATATAGTTTATACGATGTTAAAAACAAATTAAAACGTAAAATACCTCTTGTGATATTTAAAGTAAAACATGAAAAAATTGTATGGTAGAAACTTTTTTCTTTAATTCTACATAGATACATTATGTTTAAGAAATGATAAAAGCTCAATTTTTTTTTGGAAGAAATCATTAGCGCCCCCATTTATGTGTGTAGAATTTTGAAGTTGAAAAGGGGGTAGTTCAATATACGCTTTGTCTGGCCTTCAAGAGCAGAGTAGTGTTATACAGTAGTAGCGTTGAGAACTGAAGCGTTAGTTCATCCCATCCACAACAAAATTTCTGGTATTGGTTTCACAAATTACATTATTCAGTCACTTATACATTAATTATACTCGTCATCGTTTGTAATTATAATTTAATAAACAACGTTTTAAAGTACTTGCCGAGACAATGTGAAAAATTTGAGAATATATTTTACATGCAACGCCAAACTTTATTATATTATGCTTTTAAATTAAGAAACCAGCTACCCATAGAAGTGGGTGACTGAGCAATTTAAGGTTTTACACTCGTATTTACATTTTGCCACCCTTTGTAATCAAGACCGGGGTCGAATCCTGATCTAATTCACTGGCATTAGATAAACATTTTAACACAGTCGGTAGCGCGTGAGCCAACTTAGATAGGGGTCTGGGTTACATTACTGGGATGGTCTGAGATTTATCTTTGGTAAATTGTCGGATAAGGGACTGGATGTTTTGTTTTATTAGTATTAGGGTAGTTTGTAAGTCGTGTGTTGATATAATCAGCGTGTTCAAAAAGTACATCTACCTAATACAAAACAATTATGAGGTTTAACTAGTTATTTTTCTATAGTTTTAGGAAAATACTGGTGCACATATTCTTAGCCACTTTCCTCGTCCTTTACTTTGTTATATTATTGATTTAAATCAGTGTAAGATGCTGAAAGCCAAAACACGGTATTCATGCGTAGCACTCCCTGTAAATATAAATACAACCTTGCTGAGTTTCGCACCAATTAATCCTAGTGATTACAGTCCTCTTGGAAAAGCAGAGCACAGCTGTTTGAAATCCATCCAAGAAGCCTCTCTCCAGTTGTGAGCCATTATTCTTGTGTTTACGGGTTACGGTCATTATTTTATCGTGGGCCTACAGAGTGCTAAGAGTGTTTAGTGGTTTAATCGTCATTTTTATCAAACGTTTGATCATACTATATTTTAATTTTTCCCTATATTTTTAGTTATAATTTATTTTACTTTATATGGTATAATAATTGTATATATTATTTATTATTGATTCATAATGTTTATTGATAGTTTTTAAAACTATTTATCATGGAAACGGTAGCTAGAAAAGTGCATAGCATAATCTTACTGAGAAGCACAAATAACAAATTTTAATGAACGTTTTCAATTATTTTACTAAGACAATCAATGTCACCAAAGCAATTAGGGAAACATGTAAAGCCACGCTATGTTCCGAAAGAACTATTTACACATTTTAAGAGTAGAACAAAAATGTGTTCCTTTACGGACTCCTTCAAAAAGAAAACAAAAGAACGAACACATACGACGGTATCGTACAAAGTGGTATTCATCGTATTGTCCATTCCTTGTTGTTCGACAACCTTCTCCCTACTTTAAGTATTATTTTAGTGAGGGTAAACGCAGACGACACACTGCCAAAATTCTCACGAACTATTTTATACATATTTTTGAAGGAGATGAGTTTTAAGTATCAATAGAGAGGTAACAAGTGTGCTTTCATTGAAAGGGATCACATTATTAAGTGGTGTCTTAAGTATTTGAAGGATATTAAGAAGTTCAGATCTGAAGGTAGACCAATTATTTATACAAATAAATCATGGGTATATTTTGGATATAGCTTTTCCAAGGAGTGGAAATATACTACCATTCAAAGTGCCCAGCAAACATTTTTGAGGGGTTAAGCACAGGTCTTAAGCCACCATGGGATCGTGGACCAAGCTTTGCAATGGTTCACGCTGGAAATGTTAATGGCTTTGTTGAAGGTGTTGAGCTCACGTTTATGTGCAAGAAAAACCCAGCAGAGGCCCATGACTAAATGGATTGTGAAGTTTATGAAAAGTGGTTTTCAGAACAATTACTCCCTAATACACCTGAAAGAGCTGTTATCGTAATCGATAATGCAGCCTATCATTTCAGAAGGTATGAGGAGATTCCAGCCATATAAGGGCATAGAGCTTTTAATACCTGAGTGGCTTATCCAAAAGAACATTGAGGTTGATGATGAAATATTGAAATGGAAAATGCTGTATTTGGTTGCGAACACAAACAGAAATTTGAAAAATACAAGCTGGATGAGATGGTGAAGGCGGTAGATAGAAAATTAATTCGTTTGCCTCCATATCATTGTAAACTTACCCTATAGAGATGGTGTGGGCTTAATTTTAAAAAAAGGTATTAAAATGAACAATGCTAGTGCTAAAGGTAAATGGATGAGGCCTTTAATAGGCAGCTGCTGCGTATGAAAAGGTTTCTGTAGAAAACTGGTTCAATTATGTAAATACCGTCAAAAATATTGAAAATGACATGTGGAAAACAGACGAGCTACAAGATGATGAGGAACAGTTTTTTTTTCATAAGATTAACTTCATCATCTTCATCATCCCCTGTGGCATCTCTTCCTTCCCCAATTCCACCTACTCACTTTCAAATGTTGAGCTATCTGGGCCATCCACTAAACACTACTTCCCCATATATGTGCGGGGACAGCGATGAAGCATAAGGGTATTTTTTAGGTTTAGACTAATATGTTATTTACTTCACAGAGAAGGCTTAGATTTGCCTTAAATGGTTATTAGAACTTCCCCTCCCCCCCTTTATAATTACCGGTATTTTAATTTATAAAATCATCGTATATTAATTTATTATAATTATTGAATTTTATCTTTTACTATAATAAAGATGGATTAGGTAATTGTTTATAAATGTGCATACGCATTCACATGCAAACAGGGAGTATTATTGTATAAACCTATGTACTTGGTAAGACCATCTTTGGAAGGATTTGATCTCCAACCTATTCATTCAGGTGACATTGCATAGTGTAAATTAAAAGCGGCATTAATATGATAATAAAATGAATAATACACAATTATTGACAATCCAAACGTCAAATTGATTGCCATAACGTGTGTAAAGTTTGTATAATTTGCTAATTTTGGATGTAAAAGTTGAACACATTTTTCGAGCGGTTGAGATCTGGCAACTGCGCGCTCCATAAGACCTGTATTGAAGAATAAAAGTGGAATGGACTATAGAAGTGAAGACTGTGCGATACTTTCTCCTACTGTCCGCCTTCTCCTTTCCCACTGCCTCAAGACCAGTATTAGTTACACTTAGAATTGCAATGATGCCACTGTTGTGCTACAAATATGCCTGTGTGTGTATTTGTTTTACAGACGCAGTGTTTATTTATTACTATCTGGCGCTACTCTATAAATATAATTAAATAATGTAATAACTTTTTATGTGTTACTTCACAGATAGCACATATGTTAATGTAAGTATACGGAATTTATGTGTGTTGGTGTATGAGGGGTGGAAGGGAGAAGACGGGTTTTTAGAAGGGTTAAATTAAGGCAGGAAAGGTAAACAGTAAATTAGTTAGTGTTTACCGGCGGCAGAGTCAGTGTAATGAATTCACCTCTGATTAAAAATTTACAACACTGGGAGACTGCAATATTGCTTGCTCAGCTGATTACCACGCTACAGCAGTTGTGAAATTCGCTCATCCCTCATGGTTCTCAACTCTTGCTCAATGGAACTCTAGTGACCGACTCAACACTGGCTAACGTAAACTATCCTTTATTTCGAAGTAGTTGTGATCTTCATAATTTTTATGATCTTAACTTATCCACGTCCAAATTATGAATATATCTATATGTCAACCGAATTTGAGACTGTGGCTGCAAAAACAAGAGACTATTGATGCTGCTACCCGGCTTGCACAGCAAAGATATTTGAAATATGGAATGCGATCTTAGCCAGAATACTTGATTGTGTTCTGAATCTAGCCAGGCAAACCTTATCCTTACATGGCCACTCAGAAGATCTAAGCACAGAGAGTAATGGGAGTTTCTTAGCAACTTTCAAGCTACTTGCCAAATATGACCCAGTTGCCAATTAGCATCTTCATAAATTTCAGCAGACAGATGGCTACGTTGTGTCTTATCTTTCTCCATAGAGTAAGCATGAGTTCATTAGCCTGCTTGGTAATCACATTAGAACAGCCATTTTCCAAAAAATTGCAAAGGTTATTAATTTTCCTATCATGTTTGATAGTGCTCCAGATATTCCTCATGTTGTCCTAATGTCCCTAGATATTCGATATGTGCATATTGAAGATATCGAGGTAGCGTGGTAGAGTCTTTCATTGACTTTATTCAGTAACATGGGAAATCAGTTTATGCAATTATAAAATAGATTTATGACAAATTGCGAGGAGATGACTTTAAGCTGGACTACTGTTACGGCCAAGGATACGACAATGCCTCAACTATGACTGGACACATTAGTGGTATACAAAAACGTATTTTGGATATTAATTCCAAAGCAGTGTTTGTGCCATATAATAACCATTCACTCAACCTTGCTGGTGGGTATGCAATTGGTGTTGGGCAAAGCCTGTGACTTTCTTTGACACTGTGTAAAAGGTGTACACACTCTTCTCAAGCTCCACTCATAGGTGGGATGTTCTTAAGGAGGATGTACCAATTCCCTTAAGGAGGTCATATTACACAATATGGAGCTCAAAGAATGAAGCTGTACGCGTGCTTGCTGAGCACACCGAGGAAATAGTATACGCTTTGGAAGACGAAAATGTCGAGAGATGGGCTAGAAGAAACTTCTCAAACCAAAGGTGGTTCAAGAAGTCTGTTAGTTTGCATCATGACTTATTCTGTTTTCTCATTCTTTTATTTTTGGCATCTGTACTAACTGAAGTGAATGACTCTCAGATATACCTTCAGCAAAAAAGACTTACGCTTGATCAATGTGTGCTTAACTTGAAAGTATTAGCTTTAATTTGCCAGAAAAAACGAGACTGTCTTGTATCAAAGGCAACTGAGAAAGTGCTGCAGATGTGCAAAACGTATGACATTCCTACAGATAGGGGAGCCAAGTTGTGATAATTGCTTGATCTTAGTACAAGAAACACGCAGACAACAATTTGACACAATCGATCAGCTTAAGGATTATATTACTACACGTAAAAACAGATAAATACGATTCACAATCAATTTTCTTTTTGTCAAATCCAGACTTTGCTAGATGCTGAAAAATATTATTTTATCAATGAACATATTTAGCACGCATGTGCTAAGTACACAGAGTTGAACACTGCAGCTATGGTTGCTGAAATAAATTCCTTCTGTGCCAAATTGTCTTATATATGGAAGACAATCATGATGAGTATATTTCTAACTGGACAGTTTTTGATTTGCTTCGGTGTGGGTACAAATGGAAGTTTCAAGTGAGTTAGAATAACTTTGTAGTGACATTAAGAATCTTTTTAACCAGCACTGTTTCAACTGCCAGTTGCAAAAGAAGTTTCTCAAAACTTAAATTAATCAAAACGTACCAGAGATCTACAATGAGTCAAGAAAGACTGAGTATCCTAGCAACACTGTCAATTGAGAGATATTTCAATGTAGATTCCAACACCATTATTGAAAAATTTGCACAAATTAAAAACATTGGATTTTAAATCAATTTAAGTATACGAGCTTTAAATTAATTTAATTTAATAAGTTAATATTTTCTTAAAGTACATTACATGGGCTTTGGGGCTGAGGGGTTTAATTCTGAATTGGAAGAGACTCGGGGATTGCTAAAGGTCCATGGATTAGGGGGTGCAATACTAGCCTTACACCGGGTGATAGCAACTCACGCTACGCCACTACATGTGCTGTTATAGGGGATAACATCTTTTGGATTGAGAAAAGACCAGGAAAATGTAATATTTAACGGTCCCACTGTGAATTTTTCTCATTTATTTTAGGCATGCCAAACACTAACATAAATACATACAAAATAAATTAAGAGAAAATATATCTGATGCGGCTCCACTAAAAATTATGAAACACTAAAAATTAAAGTAGGTTTCCAAACACCTTTGCCCTATATTCGGTACTAGCTATAAAAACACTAACTAGTTTTGCAATTTTAAGTTCGTTGAGCCTCTCAGCGTAGCATGGACGTGCCTGGCTTTCAGACTTTGGGGGGGGACAAAGACACCAAATATTATAAGTGATTTAACACTCTCTAATAATAATTGTTTATATACTTAGTATAAACAACGCGTACACTAGCAATACTCTTAAATTCAGTTTCATATTCTATATAAATGTATCAGATGAACATTAATACCAATTCAAAATTTTTCCTTTAACTCAGATTAAAATAACAATCTTTTTTCTTAGTTGTTCAAAATTTTAAATAACTATAGCCCTATCTGCAAGAGTATTAGTAATTTTGTATTAAATAAATAATAGGAACTATATTTAGTGTACCACACTGACAACACAACTTATAAATAAAATACTTAT
>CABFOW010001845.1:111821-124347 GCA_902141385.1 Timema californicum
GGGGGTAGTTAAAATGATCATTTTACCAACCTCAATTTTTAGGGGGATAAAATTTACTCCCGTATTCGCCTGTTTTTGCACCACTGGATGTATGTGGACTATTGAAAAGAATGTAGTAGTGTAGAAAGAGGCAAAAATGTCCTTATATAAAAGTGTGGCCAATATGGTTTTATGAATGTGAAGCGTGGGTTTGTCAGGAGAAACACAAGTTCCACGTTAATGCGGTTGGAATGAGTTTTCAAAGAAATTTACGTGGAAAAACTAGTATGGACAGAGTCAGCAATGAATGGGTACTTAGGTAGTGTGGTTTAATAGGGAATTCAATAGGTTAATAGGTGACATAAGCGTGCTACGTTGTTGAGGGCATGTTAAGAAACTGAGTGGAAATCGAGCGAGGAAGCAAATATATTAAGGTAGAGTGTGTCTATAAAAAGGAAAGTGTAAGCCATGTAATACATGATTAAATGTGGTACCCAATATGTGAATTAAAGAAACATTAAGCGTTTTAAGAATAAAGGAGCATGCAGGACTCGGTGTATGGTAGTTGTTGAAAAGAATGTAATTTGCGAGGATAGAAAAGTATGTAGAAAGTTAGTGAGTGTGGATTAAGTACGGAGTTGTTGTTTTCTGAGCAATATGCATTTGAATATAATATGAAGTAACTTAAAATATAAAAAAAATGACACTTGGTAGTATTTTCACACTGCCCTAAGCTTACTAAACAGACACTACTGACTGAGGTAGGGGGGTGATAGAATAGTATTTAGAGATTAAATTGTGTAATAATACTAAAAAAATCAGTCATCTTTATTCAATTTGAAAAAAATTTTAGGTGCCGGCAAATGTATAATTTTGTATCTGTGGCATTATGTTGAATTAAAGTATATTGTATTCTATATTTAATTAAAAAAGTATTTAAACTATTGACATTGTTTTCTTTAAAACATAATAATATTAATATGTATTTGAGTTTTTCCAAGGGTTTATATTTAGCTGCTTTTGTCTTATTCCTAGGGATTATATTTATTTTGTAAGCCAGTCACTTTGACTATCCACCTGCTTTACAGAGAGTGTTCATTTTACACCTTCATTATCTATGGTGTAGCGTTATAGTTTATTTCCGAGGAACCATTAAAGTTGTATTATACATTTTTACTAACTTGCATTATTTATTAGTGAGTAGTGAGTGAGTTTGCTTAAAATTTCGAGTGAATTATTTTAATCGACACAAATTATAATGGCGTAAGTACTTTCAAGTTGAATTCTATAATTCATTTAGTTAATAAAGGATAGGTACACCATTAAGAATCGGCAATAAGTCGTTAAGGAGGGAAGCCGGCTAAACAAACACTTTGACAACAACCAAAGAGATTTATAATTAATAATAGTTGAAAAATAGATGAAATCTTATAAATAAATGGACCATTTTTGAGAAAATATTTGTTTTCATCGCCATAATCATTACTATTGGGACAAGGGAAATAATTTCGACCACCATGCTTTGAAAATTAAAACTTTTTCTAGATCTTGAACTGCAGTAAATTACACGAGGCAACATCCACTGCTATTTAATTTATTGTAAAACATTTGATAACATCGGTGGTTCATCATTAAATTTACTAGGCATAGGCCTAATAAATTATTTTAGTATTAGGCTACTTGAAGATGTGAATAATTTGGGACGAAACAAGGAACCATACCTTTTAAGAGCCCAACAGACGACACGATTTGTTCAGGTGGTTGGGCCGATTTGGTCATATCAGGTGCAATATTGGGTCGTGTGTAGGTGTGTCGCCTGACAAAAATTTCTATCTCTTGTCGGGTTATGTCGAGTGGCCGGCGCATCTAACCTCACGACTATCCGACCAAATCGTATCGTCTGTAGCGTTGTCGGCTGATTAAACGTGTCAGTTGTACAACGGGTATGTAGTCATATCATATGACTGAATCTTTTCTGTTGAATTATCCAATTTTTTGGCCCATATTTTTTTTTTCTGGAATTAATCCCTAACGATGCAATAAGCATGATCCCAACTTTTTGGTGTTTGGATTAATATAGGTGGCATGATACATGTGTCTCTTAGAGAAAAAAAAATCCTAATAAAATCAGGCACTAAGTTGGTCGTCTGTAGATAACACTTGATTTGGTCAGGCCAACCTTTTGGTCGGGTCAACCAGATCGGATTGTCTGTAGGGCCCTTCAGGCTTTTTTTTCCCTTAACCTGAATATAACTTCATTTTAAAAATAGCATTACACTCACAACATTGGTTATAATCCAATTATATTAAATTTGTGATAATTAAAGAACTTTGCCATGGCGAATATTTCAAAACCTTAATCTTGTCTAAATGCTTTAAAAATTAAATAATTTCAAATAAATGATTAGGTGCTTCTAGGTAAGATTAGTGAATAATCAAGTATGCCCTACAACTTCAAATATAAGAAGAATATAATCACATGAAGAAAGGCAACATAGACACAAATAAAGCAAGGCTATTGACAAACAATTGACTGCAGCACACAGGTGTATCAACCTAGCTTTCAACAACAGTTAATACAGTAACAAGAAATAGGCTATGTTTGTCACAACAGCGTTTTTTATTCTTCAATGCCCTTGCCGTGCCCTAATTGCAAAGTTTTATTTTTAAGTTATGAGGCATCTTGCACAAACAACTTATTTTAGAATAATAAATACAAACAAAAAAACACTATACAACAGTGTAGTTTTTAGTTACCATTTCTCACCACCCATTCAAATAATGCATATGAACTAATTACGCCAATGTGTTAGGAATTAGGAAGGTTGAATTTAGTGCAAATGTATCTTCACCTGCGTGGAGAGAGACTGGAAAACTATTTACAGATAAAAACCACTTGGTCTACACCAAACCAGGATTCAAACCCATATTTTTCCATCATCAACACTCCAGTTTATTTCAAGAATTACATAGTAAGGGTTTACTACCATACTGGGTTCAAACTTTGATATTAATTATATTAAGTTTACACAACAAAACATCTGACTTAGCCTATAAGGCTACATGATCAATATTAAGACAATTTGGCTAATTTAAAAAACAACAGTACCACTCACTCACGATAATGCTCAGCCATATTCCTCAGCGGTTCCAGTTATTTTTTTATTCCATAATAAATTATTTAAAATAACCTTTTATATGTTAGGAATAATATAGACTAACCTAACTAAACCTTCCCTTTGGCAAATGAGCATAAACACTTGATTTGGGAAAAGTTTAGGACATAAAAACACCATCAAACAATCTTATTAATCACATACCCTAACCTTTTAATGTCACAAGTTATGTAGAAATCTAGGTTGGATTATTTTCCTGATATTTTATTATTTATTTATTTGAGGTATTTAACGTCCACTTTCTGAACCAATTGGTTTTTTTTATCACCACATGAAAATTTCTATTAGAAAGAGTGAAAGTGCCTATCAATTTTGACAGGAAAATTATTTTACACACCTGCCAGGGTTTTTTACATGCCACAATTGACAGGAGATAGACATAGAGCTTTACTTACCCTCCGAAGCAAGCTGTGCTACATATTTTTATCGTTCAAGAAAAATCCATCGACCCCAGCTGGGTTTGAACCCACAAACATCGGGTCTTGAGGCGAGCACTTTACCCCAAGACTACCAAGGTTGACAGTAGCTTATAGTAATTCCTAACATAGGCTAGCATAAACATTTATTTTTAATGAATTATGATTATAAAATGAAATAACTTATAAATGCTGAGGATTGTGACCAAATGATGTTCAGGGAAGTGGGTGGAATAGAGCTATTATTTTATAATTTATTTATTTTATAAACCAAGAACCATTTATAATCTAAATATTTTGACATGAGATGTTTTAGTGCTCAATGTGGTTAACAACAGATGGTGGTATTTTTTCTATGCCCCCCCCCCAAGGTGTTTTTTCTAACTTATACTGCTAAATTTAATTAATTTTGCATATTGGGCATTGATATTCCTAAATATGTAAGGGTTTTTAATAATGATCTAATGGTACTAATATTTTAAATCTCTGAAATGGATTGTGTCTAGTATGGTAGTCTAAGTAAGACCCTGTGTATAATTTCAGTAGCAACAAATTCATGCCATGTTCTAAATCTACCTTTTCATCTCATATTAATTCTATCCACTCTTCTTTGTCTACAAAAATCTCCTAGTAAATCTTTTAACCAATTTCTCAAATTCATAAGAAGGGAAAATATGTTAAAAGTGATACTAAGATTGTTGCGCAGCCATCGTCTGGGCCAGGGCCCATGTCATCACGAAAGAAAGAGGAACTTACTCCAGTTTTACGCCATAAAAACTATCTAACTAATTCTGACATAGGCGTGGTATTTTTTTGCACATCTTGTTTCCCAAATACTAACTTATATCATGTTCCAGGCAATGTTTACCAGTTTGGCATGGCACCATCATTGCATAGGCCTACAAGTGATGATGGCATAATACTTTTTTTTAAATACTCGAGGCCAAGTAGGTCTATAGATCTGTCCTCCAATCTAAATGTTTTTTGTTAGTATTTAACCTATAGTATTTGTTGTTGTTAAGAAAAACATCATAGGTGAAAAGCAACTATTTTGTTGCAATATCCACATACACCGTTGTCCCCTCCCTTTAAGATATTTGCTCCAGACCTGGACTAGTGAATGAATAATCTAAGTTTTTATCATAATCATCATGAACTGATTCTAGCCTGTTGCCGGGTTTGTTTAGTAAAATGCTCCGTCTTCCTCTGTCCTTCCACCATTCTTCCTCCTGCACTTTTCCACTCAGTTCCCACTTGCACACTTGCTGCTATTTGTTTCTTCCATCTCTTTCTTGATCTCCCTGGCAGTCTCTTTCTTACATACTTCATATCCATTAATCTCCTTCGAAATCCTCTCCCCTTCCATCCTCAATATGTGTCCATACCATCTCACCCTAGCTTCCTCTATTATCTCATATTCCCCCTGTAACCCAACTCTAGACCTTACATCTTCATTCTTAATCCTATATCTTCTGGTGACAGCTAGCATGCTCCTCAAAATTCCATTCCCACGGCTTCCACACGGAAACTACTTTTTTTTATCGTATTAAGCATTATGCAAGCTATCTTTTGTATTATATAAGTTAATGGATAACTAACACTCGGGTGTGAGAAATATTGAGACCCTACCAACATAGCGTAATGGCATGTTTTAGGTCCGCTCCACTCGTGACCAAGCCAAAGTCTGAGATGACTCCGGATGAATTGTCTAAGAGGGAGGAAGAGGAGTTTAGCACAGGCCCGCTGTCTGTCCTTACACAGTCCGTCAAGAACAACACTCAGGTATATCTTTATTGGCCATCAAAGTTCTTCCTGTTGAGGGATCTTTTATATTTACTAGCCATTCGGGCTATATGCTTATATACTATTAACACAAAGGGTTAAGGATGAAGGTTTTATTCAAAGGAAGTGAACCTGCACTTACGTTTAGAAAGAGAATGGTAAACCATTTAGGAAAAACCACCCTCATTGCACCTGACCAAAATTGAACTATGATCTCCCCGTCATCAGCAACTAGTATATTGCAAGATCACCAAAGTAACATGATCTTTCATAGTCATCCAAAGTAGGTGTCAGCAATTGGCAATACTTGAGAAAACTATCATTAAAAATTGAGCTTTTAGTATTCTAAACTTATAAATGTATACAGTATATTGAAATTAGTTTCAAATTAATATTTGAGTGTAACCAAAATTACCTTTATCAGTCATTTATAGGTAATGCTATAAGAAAATCAAATAGTTAAGTGTGCAAATTTATATTTTATTCTCTAATTTATAACTTTTTCTATAAAGGTAGGGCTGTCAGTGTTTGGAAAGATTTATTTTAACGAATAAATATAAAATATATGTATAAAAAAAGCTCCATGACGTGAGCCTGCAAGTGAGATACATCGACCGAGCGACCACCACTGTTAGCAATGATAGTTCCAACATTAATTGTGGATAAAGGGTGTCATTTGGTCAGCACAGTGAGCTTTCCAGTGGTAAGTCTCAGTTTTCTTAACTAGAGCTGCTACTTATTTTCAAATAGCAACGCTATTGTTCTCAACAGCTGAGTTTGACACAGTTCCAGACCCACTACCTCACAAATAAATTGTGTAAGCGCCAGGGAACAAACCCAGCCTCCCTGGGTCCTTAGCCAGAAACTGTGCCCACTAGACCACAGAGCCGGTTATAAAAGATATAGAAACAAACAAAAAATAGAATAAGTAGAGTGAAGAAATGCTGCCCGTGACCCCGGGACCTCTGATAAGTTTGTAGGTAGTTTGGGGCCTAAAAAGGTTACTGATCTAAATAAATGACGGGAAGTTGCAAGCTGTGTCTTTATATCAGGCAAAGCTTTCTACGTATATTTTACATGGGATAGTTGAGCAATGTGTGATGATAAATTAGCATCATAAGAACATATAATATGTAAGCGTTTAAGAGTCTATTTCCACGAGTGTATGTAGCGGTGCTGCTGAGCAGCTTGGCAGCAGTGCTGCTGAGCAGCTTGGCAGCAGTGCTGCTAATGACCTGCCAGTATTAAACTCATGTTTACTTTTAAGATTTCAATAATGAAATCACATTTTTGGCCATGTTGAACCCTTCCCCCCCCTCTAAAATAAAGATGATTTTTATGCATTATATAAATTGCTGGTAGCTATTAACGAGACTTTTAAATTAAGGTGCAAAATATATAATTCACAATAAACACTGTTGTACATTAAATCTAAATGTATTGTATTAAGCTGGTAAAATTTAGAAACTTATAAAATTATAATTTACTTTTTAATTTACTCGCTATTCACACTCCCCCATTCTTTCCTGTATTACGTAAGCATTGTTTGAACCTCCCCTTACCCCTAAAATCTTTGGGTAATACATGAATATGGAGTAAACTTTCTGCGCAATGATTCCCATGATCTTGTTTTTTCTTGCATATTGCGGTGTTCAGATGACTTAGAATCCCAAATGGCTGGTAGCGTCTCTATCTTACTAATATACATTTCCACAGTTAAGCTCTCATAGGATTGTTGGGATGACATTTTATAGTAATAAATAATACTGTAATTATTAGCCTAGCACAACATGTAGTTCTGTTTAGAAAGAGTCGCGTGTATTTCTGCCATCCATGGAAACAGGACCATTTAATATAATGTAGCTACACTGGCAGAGCTGCTAGGAAACGCTGCGGCTAGTTGCGAGGACGGGCAATCGTGAGCAGCAGCAGTACTGCTAACTCAACCCTACACGCTCGTGGAAAAACAACCATTCAAAACAAGGTATCATCAAGCAGCGCTGCTAACAGCCGCACGGCAGCAGCATTGCTAAATACGTTCGTGGAAATGGGCTCTAAGGTTAACAGAAACCACAACTTACATTTTTTTTAATGAACAAAAAAAAATAATTTCCACTTTAGACGAAGAAAGGGGCTGACTCATAGGAGATTATGGAGAAGGTATGTTCAGTCAATTTAAGAGTAGGTACTTTGCTTGGCAGAAATTGGCGTTAGCCTCTATAGCACTTAGCAAAACAATCAAAATTATATATAGTGTTAATTGAACCTATTAAGTTCTATGGGGATGAATCATTAAATTAATTGAAACAAATTATTGATATCACTGTTTTTCTTAGCACCGCATCTTATTATTCATTCACGAGCTAAATTTACCTAAATGACAGCTTGAAATGTTACTAGAAGTAATCCCTAATATATCACTACGCCAACAGCTGACATCTATCACTTTGGATGACTGTAATGAAAACAGTTGGTAATATATTAATGTGATAGTTAACCTCAGTAATTTAGGCCAATATTATTTATATATTTATTTAAGGTCGGACACAAAGTTTATAGTTTTATTCCCCTTAAAAAAATATTCACACCACTTTCACAAAAACTTCTAACGAACATTGCTTCAAGATGGCAACTGACGAATTTAAACCATATTATTGAACATAACCGTAATCAAGTTTTTTACAATAATGCAGACACGCAGTTGATGAAAATATTTTATTCAGTAACTATTTCAAAATACGATAAAATAATCATAAAATCATTTATTGTATGTAAAAATACAACAATTTTCTCTTTTCCAAGTAAATACGATGCCTGTATTAAAAGGTATTGATGTATACAGTATATTACACAAAATCAGTAACGTTCCAAAATGAAAAATAAATACTTTTAATTATGTTTAAAATATTGTTTCAGGTTGGATAAAAAGAAATTATTTAAAAAAATGAAATAGTATGAGAAAACTTTAGTTTATGTTATTTTAAATGTAATATATAACAGGTAATTAAAGATCTTTACATTTATAACAAAACTGTGATCTTTTACAAGTGTTGGCAACCCAAAACCTAAACATATGATTTTCGAACTGTCATCCAGGTAAAAACCTATCGTGACTGGAATATAGTATCTATTACAAGGTTATACACTTCAGTACTAATTACACTAATAATTTTATAGAGATTAGGAGGTTTATATTTAGAGGAAGTTTACCCACATATGCATGGCTAGAGAGAGAGTAAAAACAACCTTCAGTACACCCGACTGAGATTCAAACCTTGATCTTCTAGTCATGGTCTGCGGCCACCGAAGCAGGTTTGTATTACGGTTAATTTTGGACTGGCTATTATGATAATGGGTTAAGAATATATCTAGAATTTAGACAAAAAGTACCTACATTTACATGGCGGGAGCAGAAAACCATTAAGGAAAGATCACCCTCTGTACGCCCAGCCAAGATTCAACCCCTGATCTCTTAGTTACTTGCAAACTGTACTTGAGCGAGACATTGAGAGACATATAGTCCACGTGACCTTCCATGCAGGTCCTACTATAATAATTTTATGATAATGTGCTTATTAAAATGATCTGGGACACATACCTTACATGGAGATAAAAATATAGTATTAGAAAAAGATAGGCTTACAAATCATGAAGGTGTGAAGAATATTTTGTAACATAATTATAGAGCCTATCTCTCTAATTTTTGAAAGAATTGACATTTGTAAGAAACAATACCAGTTAGACCTATTATCTTTATAAAGATAGTTTTGTAAATCACATTATTAACCCTTCCATTGTCAAGGTAAAAAACAAGGTTTTATCTTACATGCTCAATTTTTCCGACCAAAATAAAAAAAAATTTTTTTTTATTAAATCACTATTAATTTACTTATGGGAAAGTGAAAAAAATGACATTTGATATATTTCAGTCATTATTGTTTGCCTAAGGGAGTTCCAAAGTTCCTTTATTTTGGACATCTGACATTGTTGAAATTTGTGTCACTGACATGAATATACAATTCTAAACAATGTCAATATACACACACTCCTTTTCATTCTATTTAGAATATTTTATGGTTATGGTAGGCTTCAAAACAGTCCACTGGATGAAGGAAATGCATAGCTTTGCATGTTTTACAAAAATAAATTGCAGGACTTTCTCTGTATGCTTGAGGGACATAAGTTTCCTGTCATTCTGCTTCTGGATATTCACATACAATATGTATTGAATTCTCCCCCTCTATAGATTCATAGATAATATATATTCAAGATCATCATCTTCATTTTAATCACTTGTAAAATCACTAAGATCACTGTTATATCTTATATTTGACAATAAATCCCCGCACTCTTGCCGTCTCCATAGTTTACTTACTACAATCTGACAACACCTAACACTGTTTACGTAGGGATTTTTTGTAGTTCCAAATTCACACACTATAATATACATTTATTCCAGTTGCCTGCTGCCATCTACAAAATATTCTGGAACTTAGAGAAAAATATAAACGATTGCGGAATATTCCGTTAATGACACGTGGAGCAAATTTTGGTTGGCGGAATATTCCGTAATCAACATGGGCAGGGTTTATAATACAACTAATATTAGAAGAATGTTACAAGTTTGATCACAAATTACAGTAGGCATATTTATTTATATCACTTTACTTACGTTTTTTTATGGGTTGTTCAATATCCTCTCATTTTGATCTGCTTCGGTGGCCACATGGTTTAAGGCAGTACTCTCTTGTTAGACTAGAGAGTAGAGTTGCCAAATATTATATATTGAAATACGGGACAATTTAGAAACCTGACATTCTTCTCACAATATGCCGTGTAGGCGTCGTAGCGGGGGTTCTGTGCGTTGAAGCCCCCAGGAGGGGAAAGGGGCATTCCTTTTAGGTGTCCCCCCAAAATTAGAAAAAAAATAGCATTCAAAGAGGAGTAAATAGACATTCTTTTAAGGGTTTGATGATTAAATTTGAATAATCGGAACTTTTAAATGCCAGAGGGGGTGGCACTTTAAACTAAATAGAAATAAAAAAAGTAAAAAAAATAAATAAATATCTTAATAGTTCTAAGCTACATACTTAATATCACTATGCAGATTGGAAGTTTCATACATAAACGAAAGGACATGTCTAATAATAAGTTTTCTTACCTATCAAATCTTGTTTGATAATTTTTGTCAATGATCCTTCCACCTGCCACCACAGATAACAGGTTCTTGTTATTTCTTTGGCAGAAAGTCATACTTTTTACTCATTGATATGTCTTTCAAGAATTCCGTGCCTTTAATGTTATAAAACTCCTGACATGTATAACTTTAGTTTACAATCACTTGTAACTCACTGCATATCAGTTCTACAGAATATCTTTTTCCCTATTGTGTCCACTTGTTACTCATTTTGGAAAATATACACTCCACATAAGCATTTGATGCTGGAATGCTAAGCACAAATGAAATCACACAATTCAAATTTGGTACTTTGGAGGTACTTTGTCGAAAAATGCTACCCATTGCTCACGTTTTTTTTTCTTTCGTATCAGCTTGCGCAATTATAGCTTTAATTGTATCAATTGAAAGACAAAACTTTTCATACATAGAATCGAATCCATGCTAAGCTCATACATTAAATCAATTAGTTGGAAAATTGATTCGAAGTCACTAAATTGGATTGAGCTCAACAAACTTAATGGTTCCAGCTTACTAAATAGTATATTTTCCAAAGAAAAATTGTAACTCTTTTCAAGGTATTGTAAAGCAGTACTGTAAAAGTTAATTAAGTCTGAAGATATTTTATTCTGTTCCTGTGTCATTAGTTTGCTAATCAATTGACTTGCTTGAAACCCAAAAAAACTGTTCTTTTCTTCGACTTTTTTTTTACAAAGTTACAGAAGTATGTTATGCATCTCAATGGTTTTGACACCCATATTGGGGTAATATTTGCACACACTATCACACACACTTACTTATTCATAACTTGAAAGTAATTTTGCTCCTTGAGTTGATGCTGGATAACCAAGCTGCTGTGACCACCAAACTTATGTAAATATAAGACAATAGACACGTGAAAACACATTCAGTGATACGTCACTATTACGTTGGCAGCAGAGTGAACAAGCTGATTCATATAAGCATCGTTGCCGATGACTGGCTACAGCAATAAAAGTTTTCGGACTTACATGACTTCTTCTGCCTCTAGAATCATTCAATCAAAGAACAAAAATGTCACCCCATAGATTCTACCAATCAGAAAATAACTTTAAAGACCACGCAAATCACCTGGGATTTCCCATTTTGGAATGAAGCTTTGGTGAGAACGGTCGACAAACATCCAGTGCTATCAGCTGCCGGGCACATGATAGCAGCATGCTATACTAGTCCTCATTTTTTGAAGTGTTTTTCAAGGTTATACTAGGGATGGATTGGAAGTCCCTCTTCCCTCATGCCTTTATTCATAACTCAGCATTATCAGCTTATCAGAGGGTGAGAACAGGTCTGCTTGATAAGTCTCCTATGCAGCGTACCAATAGGCAACACTGAAATTACCTTAAAATCCATATATTCCTGAATCTAACTATAGGCATGAGTGCAATTTGTCAAATCCTAAAACAAAATAATAGCAAGTAGCATCAAACATCCGAAAGACATGCTATGTTCTTTCGTAAACTTGGTAATTTGCACTTGTGTAAGTGGTGTACTTCAAATATGGGACATTATATTGTCTTATATGAGTTCAAAACAGGACGAAAAATAAGCAGGTGAAATAAGGGATGTTAAGCAACCCTACTAGACAGGGAGATCGGGATTCAAATCCTGGTTGGGTGAACTGAGGGTAGTTTTTCCAAAATGATGTTCCACTTTCCTTCCACACAAATGCGGGTACACTTCCCCTAAATTCAACTGTCCCTATCCCTAACTCATTTAGTGTAATTAGTAGATACACATTTAATCTGCACAGGTAGTAAGGTATATTGCTAAAAAAAACTCATTTTGAATGTCATCCAAAATATTTCATATCTCCATTCAGAAGAGGTATTGGTTTGTATTTTACTGTCAGAACTGATATTTTTAACATCCTAACTTATTTTCTCTTGTCGATTTGTAAAATAGTGTTCAGTTTGCTTACATTTTGGCATGCTTAATGTTTGTGGGGGGGGGGGGCACTG
>CABFOW010001846.1:0-27097 GCA_902141385.1 Timema californicum
TAATGGTAGGGTAATTGTGAGATGAAATGGAGGACCTACAGTTTAACGTGGGATCCGAACCACGGTGGAGGCCTGGCATTCTCCACATTCATAAGTTGTGATTAATACACTTCTTGTCAGAAGTGAAGGAAGGGTTTGGCAATCAGATAAATCTATGCCGGAACCGAGGATTGAGCCCCGGACCCCAGCACAGAAGTCCCGACACCTTGCCCCTAGACCACCAGGTCACCAACACCAATATAATTTTACTTATTGGCAAACTAATATTTTTAAATAGAGCTTCGGGAAATGGGGTGTTAAATTTACACAGAAATAATATATTTCTGTATAGAGCAGTTCAAGTATCTGGGAAGTCTGCTGACAAAGGATGCCTACTGCACCAAGGAAACTAAGTCAAGAACCTCCACGACCAATTAAGCTTTCAACAAGAAGAGGTTATTGCTGAACAGCAAGTTGAGTTTGGAACTGAGGAAGAAACTGAAGAAATGCTACATTTGGAGCATCGCGTTTTTTGGAGCAGAAACTTGGACTCTTAGGAAGATGGAGAATAAATACTTGGAGAGCTTTGAAATGCGATGTTTCAGAAGACTTGAGAAATCAGGTGGGCAGACAGGGTGACAAATGTGGGTGATAAGAGAACAATTTTGGATGCGATTCTTCGGCATGAGGCACACTGGATCGGACACATCCTGAACGATGCCATAGAAGGAAAAGTTGAGGGGAAGAGGAGCTTAGGAAGGAGGATTCAAATATTGAGCGCCTTGAAGGAAAGAAGAAAGGTCCAGGAGCTGAAGATGGAGGCAGATGACGGAGCGAATTGGTGGAGCGAATTGGCGGTCTAATTTCACTGACAAAATGAATAGACCCATCGTGAGACAAAATATGTTATATAATAATAATAATAATAATAATTTAAAAAAATCAATGTATATCATTTTATGTATGCTCTTTAGTGAAATGCGATCTTCTTTCTCCATTATGTATGTATAACAATGTACTGTATATAATTATTTCATTTCATTTTTACGAATTATAAATATAATAATTTATATAAAGGTTTGAGAAAGTCGGTATGGTGTACCGCACCATTTGTTTTTTCAACTTACCTCTAAGATTCTACATTGATCATCCATTTAAACACAAAGTTGAATTTCTATTAAGTCGACCAAAACCTATTCTCCTCTTTGCCACATATTCCCTTGTTAAATGCAGCGAGCTGTTAGCTACTGTCACAGGTACATCATTAGAGCTAATCACCAAATATCACCCTCCCCCTCCTAACGTTCCACATTGATGCGCTACATCATTTGCTGCCACAGTCCTCGGACGGAAATCAATGTGGACGGGGGCAATGCCCTAGGGGTGCACCAACATCACAGAGACTCGCAGAGTCACATCCTTCGTTACTAGGGAAGTAATTTGCTAATGACGTAGCGGGGGATGTGATCCGTAGCCGATTGGACAAGTGTAACGTTCACAATAAGTGAATGTGGACCAACATTGTGTGCCAGCCAAAAAAAGTGTGAATATGATGTTCAAGACACTTGAGTGTGAACTTATTTAACATGTTTGCTACTCCAGTGTGAACTAATCTGATGGTTCTGGATATTCAAGTGTGAACTAATCATACGTGTCTGCTACAAAATCGTGAACTAATATAATGTTCCAGATGTTCAAATGTGAACTGATTAAACGCGCAAGCTATTCAGGTGTGAACTAATCAAGTGGTGCTGGATACTCAAGTGTGAACTAATCAAGTAGTTCTGAATACACTAAGTGTGAACTAAACTAACTTGTCTGATAATCAAGTGTGAACTAATATAATGTTACTGATGCTCGAGTGTGAACGGATTTCACGTGCAGGTTGCTCAGGTGTGAACTAATCAATTAGTGCTGGATACTAAAGTGTGAACTAATATAACGCGTCTGCTACTCAAGTGTGAACTAAAGTAATGTTCCAGATGCTCGAGTGTGAACTGATTCAACACGCAGGCCACTCAATTGTGAACTAATCTAATGTGTTTGATACCCAAGTGTGGACTATTATAATGTTACAGATGCTCCAGTGTGAACTTATTTGACACGCAAGCTACTCGGGTGTGAACTAATAAACTAGTGCTGGATACTCAATTGTGAACTAATCTAATATGTTTGATACTCAAGTGTGAACCAATATAAAGTGCCAGAGGCTCAAATGTGAACTGATTTAACACACAGGCTACTTGGGTGTGAACTAATAAAGTGGTGCTGGATACTCAAATGTGAACTAATCTAAAGTATCAGCTCAAAACTTGCTAACAAAGGGGTTAATTTAATTCATAATACTGGCTTTATTGTATTCAAATAGGTTTATTAGCACTTGAGACCACACTTGAATTAAGCTCCAATTCATTCTATATTTCTCTTGATTTGGCACTTTGTTAAACACTAGATAACGTAACAGGGATTCGATGCAAGATCTGTGAAAAATAAATGTAGATCAGCAGGGCCCGGATTTTAATAATATATAATTTTTTATGGTATGCAATGTACAGTACATCAATTACAATAGTCATGTGGTCATACATTTTTTTCATGATCCTCTGGTAGTAAAAACGTTATTTTATATGTCATTATTTAGTAATTTTTTGTCATTTGGGATTCTTAGGTAATATTTTCTTAGTTTGCATCATTTTTAAGCATTTATCTTAAATAAGTAATTTTCTAATACCATCGATATTTTATAAATGCATAAATATACAAATATACATTTTTCCAAAGCACAGCTGTCGGATTAAGAAACTAATGTGGGAAATGAACTTTGTATAACAGTTGTGAGAAGATAATGTAGGCAATGAACTTTGTATCAAAGTTGTGAGAAGATAATGTAGGCAATGAACTTTGTATCACAGTTGTCTGAATGAGAAGATAATGTAGGCAATGAACTTTGTATCACAGTTGTCTGAATGAGAAGATAATGTAGGCCAAGAACTTTCTATTCTCTTTGCTTTTTGGGTAAAATACATAATATTTTCCTGGTAAGCAGTGGCGGCTCCTAGCTAAAATTAGTGGGGGTGCCGCTCCAGAAAACTTTTAGCCTTTGTTTTAAAATTGTGTAAAAAGAAAAATTTATTCAGGAATTTGATAAAATCTTAACAAAAAATAAACAAACATTTTTTACTTACTTTAACTATTAGCTATTACCTCTGAAGAACATATCTGTAAAACAAAGTTATGTGTAGCAGAATGCTAGAGATTAGTTGTTAAAAACTTTTCATCGCATTTTACCATTTTTGTAAAGTGCGTGATTGATTTAGTCATGTCCATTTATTACGAGTTTTTGTTTATATCTTTATGCATATTTTTTTGTAAATTTGAAGTTTTTTTTTTACCAATTTCAGGTTATTTTATAGCTAGTTTGTTGATAATTCTAATGTCATCAATGTCCGGGTTCTGCTGACTAGTATTTAAATGAATCTGCCTATTGTGCTAGAATATATTTCGAGATATAATATCAACTTAGTTTACAACCATTTGATCCTGAATTGATGAAAAATTACACAAATCATATTGATTTTATGAGTGGTTAACATTTTCTAATATTCTAAAATCACATTGAGCTCCTCTTCAAAAACACTTCTATGTATTTATATATTTTTTTAATAAAATAGGTAAAATTGAAAAAAAATATGATTTGTGTAAACCTATTTGTGGGTTTAAAATATTATGTTTGAATGAATTCACAAAACATTGGTTATTCAAATAACAAATCGTACAAATAATGTTATTGACCGGTTTACTCACTCTTTCTAAACATTTACTAACACCCATTCCATTTGTCAACAAGATTACCGACGAAATTGGAGTAATCACGAGTAATCAAATATACTGATACCATGAAAGGAATACGAATGATCTATGTATTTACCAAAAACTCTTCCAAATTTACAGTCTATTCCAATTAAATATAGAGCCCTGTCTCCTAGCTGTTGCGTGTGACAAGTACGTGATATTCTAGCAAGTTCCTGGTGGGTAACTTTATTGTACAAGGGAATCTTTTTAACCTCCCTGGTGAATTTGTAAGCATACAACTTTTATATTTGATTCTGTGTGCTATTTCAAACGTAACGTTCGCTGAATGATCTCTCTCGTGTGATTTTCCTATCTTGCTTTTTCCCTCGCAATCTCTTTCTATAACGTGTTCTTTATCACTCGATCTTTCTTGCTCTCACTATAGCTCAATTTCTCGCTCGCTCTTTCGTTATATCTCCTTCTCTCTCTCGCATTCTCTTTAGCTCTCTCACGCTTTCTCTTTAATTCTCTCTTAATCTCTCTCTCTCTATCTCTCTCACATTCCTAGCTCTCTCTCGCATTCCCTTGCTATCTCTTTCACACACACTTTATCTTTTAGTACTCTCTCACGCATTCTATCTCGCACTCTTTCACTCTCTCTCTCTCTCTCTCCCACACACACACACACACACACACACACACACACATGCTCTAGCTGGCATTCTCCGTTGTCTCTCTCGTACTTTCTCACTCTTTTTCTCACATTCTCTGTCACACTCTTTTTCTCTCACGCTCACTCTCTTTTTCTCACTTGTTTTATCACTTTCCTAAGTTTATTAGGTTTATTTTTATGGTAAATCTTGAAATAACATGCGTGCGCAGATCTTCTCACGTATATGGACGATCTAGTACTATGATTGTACGCTGCTCGTACAACCGCTGGTGACGGCATGTTTCAGCGTGAATAAGAATTATATAGCATCATGTGAATCACGGTGTCCAAACTAGTTTAAGTATGGATGGCAATCTGTTGTAAGGAGGTAAAGAATAAATAATATGTTTACCGTGTAAGTTGTTTCTTTCATTACCTTCCTTGGAATAAAGAGTTGAGATCTTTATCACAAAATGATGGTGGCACATATTAAAATAAAAGTATCAGATGACTTTCGTTTTTTAACACTTTTTCTTGTTTTATTATAAAAAAATCTTGCTCTTAAGAGAAACAGCACGAATTTGTATTCGTGTCTCTATATATGTATAAACATATATATATTTGTAATTGACAAAGTTCATTTGGTACACATATTACACAATGATACTTTCTTTATATCTTTCTTTACACAACGATCTTTCTTTATATAATATTTCATTTTAATCCAATATTCTGGCAACCAAAATTTCTAAGGTTTCAACTAAATCTTGCCCAAAAATAAACAAAACCCCTTTAATTACTTACACCCGTTGAATATTTTCCCCCTTATTTAAGGGCACCAGAAAATAAAACCAGAATGTGTAAGCGAAGTTAAAAAAAAATTTAAGTTAAACATAGATGACACATTTAATTCTGAAAGGAAACTATATTTTTTGTGAATGTGGCCAACATTATCTTGATTAAAAATACAAAAACATTTGAAATAATAACAAGTAAACGTATTTTGCACCTAAAAGCAAATATTATTGAACAGTTAAAAATAAAAACTGAATTTTTAAGTATTTCAAATACTTTAAATTAAAGTTTTAGGCTCAGACTCAAATCTATAAAAATAAAATCAATTCCGAAATAAGGAAAAGATGTTAACAATTGTTTTTAAAAATTGGCTTGACCATATTCTAGGAGGTGATAAGTTAACTTATATCAGATCCTGTCCTGATGCAGTAGAACTGACTTTTTACTTTTTGATTTTTAGTGGGAATTAAATACTCTCTCGAAGTGTACTCTTCCTTTCTTCTAATCTAACAATCTAACCATTAAATTAAGAAGTAAATAACTTTTGTATCAGACGTAACAAATGAATAACTTTAAAAATGTAAATTACTTTCATATTATACCTACTTAACCTACCGTAATGATTATCAAATAAGAAATGTTTGTTTAGTTTATTACTTTTTACAGTATTAAAAAACGTATTAACATTTTATTAGAATTTTTTTTTTACCAGAGGAACTTATTTTTAAATTCGCCAAAGTAAAGATTAAAAGATATGTCATCTATATCAATATATATTACTCCCAATTTTAAAACTGAAACTATTTTAAGCCGATAAGCTGTTAAAGTCACATATTTTTTATTCGTTTTGTCACGTATCAAAATGTTACTAAAAATGTAGAAAATTATAGAGTTTAATTATCACTTTTCCATCAAAAAGATAATTTCTGGAGTGACACTTTTAATCCATTTGTCATGCTTTTCAAAAGGTATTTAGTTAAATCCGCTTTAACGCATCATATATTGTATCGATTATTTACTGAGAGCATCTCTAGGAATGTGTTGTTCGCTGGTTAATCTCGAATTGAAAATGGGACTGATCCATCGTACTTTCATCCCAAATAGAAATGCGCACATCATGTGTTTCTTTGTCTACCCTACTTCAATTATACATCATGAGATGGATAGCCATTAAACCCCCTCCTAAAACCTCCCAGCTCCTCACACCCTGTACTTTTTACCATATGAAGCACATACGAATTATCTTTGACATTGATGTCGAACCAAACAGAAGCTTAAAAGCTTTATTATACACTGTAAATAAATAATATCAAATTATATATTTAATAGGTGACAATACATCACATTAAGTAGTCGGCTCAGTGGTCAGTGTAACTGGCTACGAGCTTAGGGGTACCAGGTTTGATTCCCGGCCGGTACCTTGACTACTTTTCTCTTCAGGGGAATTATCACAACGGTCACCAGGGTTTGGTTAATTAGGCTTAATTAAGGATCCACAACTTCATAATAACTATCATCACAGCCTCCTATGGTGTACCCTGGGCAACTTTTTATGCCGCCAGAGTAGTTAATTCCGGGATCACGATCAACTTAACGTTCACTTAAGGTTATTTTAACGTAACGTAAAGGTTCTCTTCGTGTTTTTAAATGGAAGCCATCACGATGCAGCTAACTTAACAATGACTTGCAGCTCCCATAACTTAATAGATGTTCTGGGAGGTCTTTCACGTTAAGTGAACATTACATGAAGGGTATCACGTGATCTTGCAAGCCAATCATTGTGCAAGTGACGTCTACAGGGCTATTTAGTAATTCTTTTGTTGGATTTATGACTAGATTTAGCTTCAGCTCTTATGATCGGACATTGAAACAAAATAATTAAACTAAAATAGGAAAGCTAAAAAAAAAATTAATTATGAATATTGTTTATATCGTTAGAAAACAGTAAACATTCACAGATCATAAACACTTTACAAATAGTACAAATCACAGATCATACTAGAGAATGCAGATGTTTGGCTCAAGTTGTAACGTTAACTTAGGTGAATCGTGATCACACATCTGTTTTCTTAAGTTAAGTGAACTTTAAGTGAACACTACGTTAAGTTAGAGTCAAGTTGATTGTGATCCTGGCCTAAGAGTCTATACATAAGGCGATTGAACCTAAATGTCATTTTCTCTCAGTTATATAAACCATACGATAAAAATAAATCACATCAAGTAAATCTCGCAATGAACTATACTGCAGTTGATGCGAAGATTGGGGCTAGAATCCCGATCGGGTGTGCTGAAAATAGTTTCTCCAGATTGGTTTTCCACTTTCTCCCTCCACGAAAATTCAGGTTCACTTCCACCAAATTCATTCTTCTCCAACCCAAACAGGTTAGCGCAATTAATACATATACGTGTAACTCTAACCTGTTGTAAGACGTATTTTTTTAAAAGCAAAGATGGAAATTTATGTGGGTCAAACCATTATTAAAATATTAATTTTTATTTGTATACAGTCAATTTACTATCAGGATTACAAATCCCTCCTATGTTTATCAAAATGTAAACTAAAAAATTCAACAAAGATGTACGAAACTACAAGTTGTTGAAATTGAGGGTCAAATCTCCTTCGCTTTGACTTTGACATCCACAATACCTTTAGAATCTTGGAAACATTTCAAAAGAAGAACACTTCTATTTAATATTAAAATACATGAAATATCCGACAGAAGAGGAAATGTCAAAATATAATCGTTTTAAAACTGCTACTAAACAGTTGGATATTATAACCCTAACCTGTGATTAAATAACCAATTTAACGTAGGAATGAATTGAGTCATATGTCAGCAGAAAATAACATAGTATTTAATTATTTTTTTTTGCATCCAAACCTTTAAATTTACTTAGGGTTAATTTGATGGATTAAAAGACTTATAAATTATTTTCCTCTTTAATATTAAAACGATCTTTACTAAATTAATATTTAGGTTTTCTGAAATATAATGTCTGGTTTAATAACTATGCTATTTTTATTATACCTATACATTATTTTTTTATAAGTCTAGAGCATTTCTGGATATCAACACAAGTAATAAACGTGTCCCGGATTTTTTCGACACGTCATTTTTTTTGTTTCGTCACATACAATGCTCATAAGTACTTGTAAAGTCTTTTCATAATCCTTTTAATGTTAAGAAAAATATATTTTATGGGTATTTTTGGTAAGTTTTTTTTTCATTTTGGTATTAAAGATTATAGTTTCTTTTTTCCGTCATTATTGAGTCTTTTTAGTCATTTTGTGTAGTTTCAAGCATTAATGTTGAGTTTTTATTTTAATGCTATCTATTTTCTTTTATGAATTCTTAAATGATCAAACATACAGTTTTTCAACACACAGTTGTCGGAATAAGAATATCCTCTTTGTTTGGTTGGTTTTAAAATAAACATTCCTGGTGAGACAATACAACTGAGCTTGAGAGGGTTGTGTTGAAAGAGGGTAGCTATTACCTCTGAAGAAAATAGCTGTATATAAATGTTTAATTTAGAAAAGTGCGAATGTTTATTTGTTGAAGGATTTTCATTTTATTTACCCTTTGTAAAGTGCGTGTTTGAGTTATTAGTATCCATGTATTAGGAGTTTTTGTTGATATTTATAGGTAATTTTTCTATGATTTGAAGTAATTTTTTAGAATTTTCAGGTAATTTTATAGATCAATTTTTTTATATTTTTCAGTAATAAAAATCTAGGCCCAGGAAATAACTATTAGTAGTGGCTAATTGACTGCGGATGTAAGGGATTGGCCGATAACATTTAGCAGCTTACTATATGTTCTACAAAAATATTATTTTCTTAGAGCCATTGTTTGGATAAGAATGTGACAAATTGTACTTAAATTTAGTAAGAAGTTTGAAATTTATATAAGAAAATTTATATATATATAAATAAATAAATTAATATACTTACCTATGACATTAAGAACTCAAAAGTTAATTGCCAATCTTACAAAAGAACGTGACCTATTCTTATATTGAACTAGTTTTATCCAATCCACCTCATAACACCCTATCCCTATTTTTTGCTAGTTCTATTCAGTCCACCTCATAACACCCTATCTCAAGCTAGTTCTATCCAGTCCACCTCATAACACCCTATCTCAAGCTAGTTCTATCCAGTCCACCTCATAATACCCTATTCCTATCTTGAGCTAGTTCCATCCAGTCCACCGCATAATAGCCTATCCCTATCTTGAGATAGTTTTATCCAGTCCACCTCATTAAACCCTGAATATTTCAGGTACATTCTAGTGCTATCCTCCCATCTGCGTCAAAGCCTTCCCAACGGTCTCCTCCCATTGGATTTGCCAGTCAATACCCTGATCACCAGTGGCGTGTGGTGGAGTGTTTCAAGGGAAGCAGACCTTGTTTAAACTGTACCTGTGATATATTCTCCCACATTTGGACCCTATTTGACCAATCATACACATGCTCTGCTCTGCATGCCTCAATACCTGATCAATGAGTGTTCTACTGAGGGATGTGACCAATTCATAGGTACAGTTTAAACTAATGCTGCTTACCCAGGCAACACTTCACGACACGCCACTGCTGATCACGATTATAGATTCTCCCACTAGTCTTGTATGTTATGCCCACCGTACTCTACAAGAATTTATTATTGCAACAATGCTTGTTATGAGTGGAGGGTATGTAACTCATAATGGTATAACCTCCTGCACTCCCTAGTATAAGGAAAGAGACCAAGTTTCATACCCATAGAGAACAAACAGCTAAATTATTGTTTTGTATATTCTGAATCTTACATTCCTGGACAGAAGGCGAGACGTCAACAATTCACTGACCGAATAATAGCATGCATTTATTGACTGTAATGTTTACTCATTTCCATATTAATACTGTTATTTATTTTATCCCCACGTCTTACTACAAGTTCTATTTATATTCGTATATGCACAATTTACGATGATGCTTTAAGAATGAAGGAGGTTGAATTTATATCAAGTGTAAGTCTTACCCGTATATTCATGGAGGTTGAGTGGAAAACTATTTAGGAAATACTGCTATCAGTACACCTAACTGGGATTAGAACATCTATCTCCCCCCCACAGTAAGTCCAGCCTATTATAAGAGTGACGCCTTAGACCATTCGTCCACCGTAGCGGTTAAATATATAAGGAAAACGACATAGATCTAACACAAGTTCTCAAGTATAAGGTAATTAATGAAATTATTTACTTCTAATTTATCTGGAAATATGTTTTAGCCAAAATCCGTTATATATATTTTTTTCTGAGAAATTATAAGTAAACAATTTAATTAATTATTTGTACTTGTAAACATGTGTTGGATCTATGTCCTTTTACCTCTAGAGCCATATGAAGTGTTTGTTATGATGAGGGTCGTATCTTAGAGTCTGAGATGAAGAATTCATCAGACAAACACGACACCCTGGAGGATAACATCATAAGACCATGACTTTTTTTTACTGAGCCCGGACCTACATCTTCCAAAATAACCATTAATCTTTCCCATCTTCTCGGCCTTGTTTTATTTTCACCACTTACTGAGACCTATTAATGGGGTGGAAACAAACGGTGTTTCGCTTCTCCATAGATGTTGTTGAGTGTTGATGGTCACGATTGAAGGATGAAACTGGAATAGAGGAATGATAGCCTAATGGGTTGGCCACACTGACAAGCGAGCGACTGGACGACCAAACTGGCAAGCGAGCGCGGGATTAGCAGATAGCTCTCGATAATTGTTGACAAGGAGGCAAAGGGTTCGAATCTTGGCTCAGTGAAATGAGGGTGGTTTTTGACAAGTAATCTATTGTTGTGATTTTCTCATACTCTCTCCATGCTAATGGTGATTATTATTTGTAAAGGCCTAATTTGATTATAATATTGAAGTATTTTAACATATCAATTTTACATATATACATATATATATGTATATAAAGGTATGGTTTATGATATTACCAACTAAATTAGGCCGTTAGTAGCAAGCGTGCTAAACTTATTGATATCACTAAAAATGTCAAATTGAGAAGTTTTCCTAGCACTCAATGAACCAACATACAATAATATTGCCTAGCGCCTGTAAACTAGACTGTACCGGCTCGAGCGGTCGCTCCAGTCTGGCCACCTCTCATTACAGCCAATGTGTTCTATTTTCTATTTAGTCTCTCACCCAGTCTGGCCGTCCCCTAAAGCAGGCCTGCCCAACTGGTAGCCCACTTCCGCATGTGGCCCGGGACGCATTAGAAAAATTTAAAAAAAAAAGCTTCATCCAAGATTTCCTTAAACATGATCAGACTTAAATTGTGTAAAATTTATTCTATTACTTGCTGTGCCTTACTGGATATCAATTATTATAATACTTTAAATGTAATATAACAGTCATTATTCTATATAGGCCTATAATGTAAAATTCATTTGTTTAACTTATTCGAAAATTGAAAATACCGTACACTGAAGAAAGAGGGCCGAAATCTTGCAACAGTTTGAATATTTAGCACCGCGTCTTACTACCCACTCGGGCTATACGCTCTAAGTACTTATTACTCTAATGGATTAGAAATTGTGAAGGTTTAATTAGAGGAAGTGAACCCACATTTGCGTGGAGGGAGAGTTAAAAACCATTTAGGAAAAACCACCCCCAGTTCACCCGACCGAGATTCGAACCTCGATCTCCAGATTCGAACCTCGATCTCCCCGTCCTCAGCAGTCGAGCTCAACATGACAGGCGCGTTAGCCAACTACGCCACCGAGGCGGGTTACAGCTTGAAGAGTACTTGCATACACATATGGAAAAAACGCCCGCCGTCCGTCATTGTCTCTGCAGCATTGTTCATTGAGGGCTGTGCAAGCTCAGTCATCCGTTAATATTTGTGACTGTATCGTGTTAGTAATTAGTGTACAGGTCTAATTCACACGTGTGTGGCCCACATACACACTGTCTAGGAGGCCCGTGGCTAACTTGAGGTTGGACAGCCCTGGCCTAAGGGAATTGAGCGATTATAATTGGTGATGACAGAGAGTAAAGGAGGTATAGCATGATGTATGGAAATAGAGCAGTGACAATCATGATAAAATAAAGTAGATACAATAGCCCCATGGCTTCTTTGGTGCTGACTGACAGCTCACAGCTGACAGCTGACGGCTTTGAAAAGCTACAAGACCAAATTATGTATCCCTACGCCGAACCATATGATCTGCAAAAACATATTTTTAGCAGCTGTCACTTCTGACAGTCAACATTTAGGTATATACCTAAATGCTGTCTGTCAGAAGTCAGCTGTGAGTTGTCAGTCAGCACCAAAGAAGTCTGTACTTATAGAAAGATCCAAGGATATGGAGATAATGCATTATATACATATATATAACTATTTTTAACAACTTGCCCTACTACTCCTCTGGGTTGTACGCTTATGTACTAATTACGCTAATGGGTTTTAGGGATTATGGGTGACCTGGCGGTCTAGGGGCAAGGTGTCAGACTTCTATGCTGGCGGCCGGGGTTCAATCCAAGGTCCCGGCACAGATTTATCTGATTACCAAACCCTTCCTTCACCTCTGACAAGATGTCTTGTGAATGTGGGGAATGCCAGGCCTTCACCGTGGTTCGGATTGCACGTTAAACCGTAGGTCCTCTATTTCATCTCACAATCACCCTACCATTACACATTAGCGTAAGTGCGTATAACCCGAACGGGTAGTAAGACGCGGTGCTAATAATAATAATAATTTAGGGATTATGAAGGCTATATTTAAAGGAAGCGTCCCCGTATTTGTGTGGATGGAAAGTGGAAAACCTTTAGGAAACACCACCCTCAGTACACCTGACCGAGATTTGAACCTCAATCTCCCCGTCGTCGGCAGTTTAATCTACTGCAAGAGTAGCGTGTTAGACCAGATGGCTACCGAGGTGGTTACCTATTATATTATAAGGGAGTTAAGTAGGTATATTTTAATTCATTTTAATTCAGCAATTATATTATTTTCTGAAAATTGAAAAATGACACCTGAACACGCGAATCGAACCCGGGACCTTTGCCTTAGCACGAAAATGCTCTTACCATTGACCTATTCAGGAATCTACCCGTGCTCAGGGTCATTCTTCACTTATATTTTAAGGCAGAGTCTATGATGGACGTGCAGAAATCGTCGGCTACAAATGTGTGATTTTATTAAGATCACGAGATATCAGATAATGGCGCCACCTTCGACTCGGTAGTTGGCTTATTGCTGCCACTTGTACAATTATTATAACTGTAAGGGATTGCATATTTAAGAATTAAATAGCCGAAGCTATTATTTATACTTTTGAATATGATATTTATATGGAGAACTCCTCACTAAAAAGCATAAATAATAGCTTCGGCTATTTGATTCTTAGTTATATTATTGTTAAAAAGAGTAAAGTTGGTTTCATATTAATCAATGAAAGTATTCTATTCTATTGATATTAGAGTGAGTAAAGCTTAGCATCACACAAGAGACTGGGGCAGTTCCACCATTCTCTAAAGGGGTAATGTATGTATTGTATTATGCCAAGGGATAAAGAAACTATACAGGGTGTTTCTAAGCTCTCCGCCCATAACTTAAACCACAGCATCTTTGTACAAAAATAAACAGAGAACCCTAGTAAAAAAAATGTCCAGAAAAGGTATCTTGTATTACTAAATGAAAATTGAAGCTAAAAGTAACAACGGTGTATGAGTACATACGTGTACAACAAGTTGCATACCACTAGGCGGGAAGAAGTGCCTGGCCAAGGGAAAACTGTCCAAAGAATGAGCCCGCATTTAAAGTAACCTATGGATACTATTGTGACCAAGTCGGACAGGGAGTGGCCATCTAATAATATGTACTGATAACGTTGTTGCGTCTAGATTCAACTTAAATAACTTTTTTTACAAGGATTTTCTTTTTCCTTCTCCGTACAGATGCTGTGATTTAAGTTTTGGTACAGAGTTTAGAAACACCCTGTATAGTGAGGACAACGCGCAAAGGCGTTATAGAATTATGTCGGAGACTGGAACAATCTATAACTGTGACAGAGTAGTGTTATTGCTTGATAAAAGGGAATGGATTAAGTTATATAATTATGAATACGAGCAAAGGAATAATAATATCAAAAAAGGAAATGAAGAAATATTTTCGTTATTACATTAAATTTAATATCGATAAAATGATAACACTTAGGACAGTAACAGTTTGATTAAAGTGACACGCCTAGTGACATAGTTAGCTAACGCGCTAGTTGTGGTGAGCCCGACTGCTGAGGACGGGGAGATCGAGTTTCGAATCTCAGTCGGGTGAACTGGGGGTGGTTTTTCCTAAATGATTTTCCACTCTCCCTCCGCGCAAATGCGGGTTCACTTCCCCTAATTCAACCTTCCCAATTCCTAATCCAATAGCGTAATTAGTACTTAAAGCGTAAAACCCGAACGGTTAGTAAGACGCTGTGCTAAATAATAATAATAATAATAATAATAAAGATTAACGTGCATTTCATATCATATTTATTTTTATCACCGCGTCTTACTAATTGTTAAGGTTATACGTATATATGATAGTTACTATAATAGGCTGGGAATGAGGAAGGAAGCATGTTGGAGGTAATCTATTCGTGTTTGCGTGGAAGGAGATTTGGAAACCATTGATAAAAAACCATCCTCAGCAGACCCAATCGGAATCCGATCTCTCTGTCATTAACAGACCAGTCTAACACGAGAGTTACGCCTTATAACATTTTGCCCCTTAGGCGGGTTATATCATATTCAAAGGAATGAAGGTAATAAGGTCATAATAAAAGATAATGAAAAAAATTAACTTTTTTCAGACAGCCATAACGAGTAATAGGACGTGCATAAAAAATGGATTACTATTGAAAACATAATAACTCTACCTATCTTATTTCAGTACGAGTATGATTAATAAAATTGATGAATTCTCCCAGTGTTACTTGAGTGTAGGATCCTTTATCACTCAGCTAACGCTACGAATGTGCTAATTGATTAGTCCTTCCCTACCTTCTATGAGACAGACTAAGGAGCGTTGGAAGTTCACGAAGAGGGGGGAAGGGGTAAATTGCAAATCTCCTCTTAAAGAGGTGCAGTAACAGATGTGGTCCCAGGTGCTAATAAGCACCTTACCAGCAAAGTGCCAGAATAAACAAAACGTCATACAACTAGTCTCGTGATATGTAATTTAAAGATGGATAATTTCATACGGTCTAGAAGCTGAGATTTTGATAAATGTCGACGTTTCATGACCCCCTGAAACCGAAAAAGGGTTTGTTTTTTGATATGGCGTCTATGTTTCTGTCTGTATCTCGTACTAGATTCGAAATCATGTTACCGAGTGTGTTTGAATACCGTCCTCAGAAACTTTGAAATGTTTTCAAACCTCCTTCTCTTCTAGCACAATGTCAAAATGTCTAATATCTACTCCAATTACGATATCTGAATGTGTTTCTGATGTCTAAAAAAAAAAAAAATTGTGTGTAAAATGTTTTTCTTATATTTGCCAAAGCGGGGTTTTGAGAGATGCACGTAAGTAGCTACTAATGACATAAATAAATGACTTTCTCATTGATGTGAGAAACGATTTCAATGTGATTAGGATGCTGGAGAGGCCTTATCTATCTTCCCAGTGAGGGAGAAAAAAAATTCCATTAGTAACATTTTACTGCACATGAGAAAACGATAAGTAGTATAAAAATGGTTATTCAACAACTGCATAACAGGTTAAATTACTTTAATATATTTAACAAATAATCTTTAAGTTTTTTAACACTTAATACAAATGATCACGGAACAGTGACTAAGCCTACATGTTTTATTGAGTTGATATAAAAAGAATAAAGTTATGTGTTAATTGTTTCTTATTGGGCTATGATAGATAAAAATTACAGAAAAATTAAACAAATATTTACTTATCAAAAATAAAAAAGTTTTTGATGTTAAGTGCAACATTTATATATATATATATATATATATATAAATGTTGCACTTAACATCAAAAACTTTTTTATTTTTGATAAGTAAATATTTGTTTAATTTTTCTGTAATTTTTNTATATATATCAATAATACAAATTTGTTTTAAGTACAATCGTTGATGAGTTACTACATATTAATTTACGAACTAGTTTAAGTATTTGTTTAGAATATAGGATTAAATAAATGGTACGTTTTATCGCACAAACCTTTCCATTCCTTTATCTAAATTATAATTATAGCTCGTATATGTGAATCAAAATAATATGTATTGTTATAGAAACAACATAATATTTCAACAAAGAGTTTCAATAAAATAATAGACAAATTTACAGGAACATAGTATTTGTTCTGCGCATTTTCAACTCCCCATTCAAATAAGATTTAAAAATATAGAATATAGCTAAATCTATTTGTCTATTGATTTTGTAAAAATCATTTCAATTAAATTAGTTTATTTGTAATATTCCTACAACCATGAGATTGTAAGTTATTTCGTATCAAAAGGAGTTACGGATATATAATAAAGCTTGGTAGTTTCTGCATGTGCAGGTTACCCTTAAAGTCACTTTCATAAAAAAAAAATGAAATGCACCATTTTGTTAATAATATTAAATGGTGCTCATTTAGATTAAAATCGTTTGAGCAAATCGAAAATTTTGTTTTTCCCTTTTCATACTACTACCCTTAATTTTAGGGCTGGTTCTTTAGATCAGGCCGGTCCAACTGGAAGCCTTTGGACCTCATGCAGCCATTGACAGCATATTTTTCAACCCACGACTAATTAGAAAAGTTAAAATAATAATAATAATAATGTCACATATCATCATCATTCCTTAAACATAATAATAATTAAATTGTGTAAAATTTATTATATGTATTTATTTGCTGTACTGTACTGGATATCAATTATTATAATACTTTTAATGACCTGGCGGTCTAGGGGTAAGGTGTCAAACTTCTGTGCTGGAGGTCAGTGGTTCAATCATCAGGCCAGGAACAGATTTATCTGATTACCAAACCCTTCCTTCACCTCTGAGAAGACGTGTATTAATCACAACTTGTGAATGTGGGGAATGCCAGGTTTCCACCGAGGTTCGGATCCCACGTTAAACTGTAGGTCCTCCATTTCATCTCACAATCACCCTATCATTACACATTAGCGTAAGTGCGTACAACCCGAACGGGTAGTAAGATGCGGTGCTAATAATAATAGTAATAATAATAATAATGTAATATATAAGATATTAGTCCATAGGCCTATCATTCAACATTTTTCTTTTTAATTTACTCGAAAATTGAAAATACATACACTGAAGAAATAGAGTTCCAAAGTTTGGCAACAGATTGAAGAGTACTTGCATACACATATGGAAAACACGCCCGCCGTCCGTCACTTGTCTCTTCTGCATTGTTCATTCAGTTTTGAGCAAGCTTAGTCTTCCTTTATTTTTTTGAGTGTATCGTGCTAGTAATTACTGAATAGGAGTCCCACATACTGTCTAGGAGGCCCGTAAATAACTTAATGTTGGACATCCATTGTATAGTGATCCCAAAAATCACTTATATATCAAGTCTGATCCTGATTAGTAAAACGGATTCAGTTCTAGGCCTAGTAACAGACAAACAGATTGACGGAATTTTTAAAAATAATCTGGTCCATTGAAATCACTAATTTAATTTTTTTTAGTAGGCATTTTTTCTATAGGTCTATCTGCATGAGTATTACTTCTTAATAAATGATGTACTAGGTGTCATGCATTAACAGGTTTAATAAGCTCTTATACTTTTTGATTTTCTTCTATTTTATATAAAAAAATGTATGTCGTAGTAATCGTCTGGAATACCCACGTTTAACCAAACAATTAGGGTAAGAATGCAGAAGGTATAATTTAAAGGGAAACTATCCCGAAATTGTGTGAACAAAGATTGAGAAACAATTAAAAAAACACCTTAAGTAAACCAAATTAGGATTGGAACATTGACCTCTGCGTTGACGGCAAAACCATGCTAAATTAGTTAGCGTTTAGCCCTTCTCCCCCTTTATGAAGGTTTAAGAAATATTATTTATGTCTTGATAAGTACAAAAATATTATATTACAAAATTAAATCCATAATTTCTTAACTACACCAAGTTTGAGTTTATGACATGTAAGTTTAAAACTAATTATCAGAGAGGGCTTCATGGTGTAGTGGTCATTGAACCTGGATACAAACTTAGGTGTACCGGGTTCGATTCTTGGCTGTTAACTTGGGTATTTTTCCCTTGAGGGAAATTATCTCAACCGTAACCAGTGTTTGGTTAATTAGTCCTAAGTTAGGTTAGCACTGACGCCAGCGCAATAATACCTATTAACACATCACCTCATTGCGGTAGCGACTTGTAGACAACCTCCTATGGTGTGCACTACATATACGGTGACTGAAATATATGTCATGTCCTTCCCAGTCATATATGACATACGATAAACATACCATCACATGGACAGATTTTAGTTGCTATTGAAATTTCGTACCATATAAATTGAAAATCTTAAGAACTTATAGACTTAATGATTCGAGTATTAGAGTACACAGATTATTTTACAGGGATAAAGTTATAGAAACATTCTATTAGTACAACTGATAAATGTAAGAATTTGTTTAAAAGTTAATATTACTTAGACCCAACATAATTTTAAATTGATAAAACAAATTGTATTATTAGCACCGCGTCTTACTACCCGTTCGGGTTATACGCTCTTATGCTAATGTGTAATGTAATTGTGTTCATTACAACAATGCCCCCCGCAAGAGAGCCATCGTCAGTGTAGTTATTATTATCACCACGTCTTACTATCCGTTCTGGTTATACGCACTAATGCTAATGTGTAATGGTAGGGTGATTGCGAGATGATAATGGATGACCTACAGTTTAACGTGGTATCCGAACCACGGTGGAGGCCTGGTATCCCACATATTCACAAGTTGTGACTAATACACGACTTGTCGGAGGTGAAGGAAGGGTTTGGCAATCAGATAAATCTGTGCCGGGACCGAGGATTGATCACCGGAACTTCAGCACAGAATGCCAATAATTTATGATTTGAATAAGTTCTTAAAACAGTATTCCTAACCCTACATTTTTTTTAACATGGCGTCTTACTATTTGTTCGAGCTGTACGTGCAAATACTAATAACGCTAATGTGTTATGTATTTTGAAGGTTTAATTTAGAGGAAGTCTACCCGTATTTGCGTGGGGGGAGAGTGAAAAACTATTTAGAAAAACCTAATGTCAGCGCACCCGAATAGAGTCGAACCCCGGCAGTCTAGTCTAACACGAGAGTAACGCGTTAGACCATGTGGCTACCGAAATTGGTTTAGATACCGTTAACTCTCTTCATATCCTAACAAAGAGTCTTCCAAATTCTGACATGTTAGCCGTAATATATTTGAATAAATGTGCGTCTGGCCATTAACATGAAACGGAGATATGTAATCAATAATACGTTAGTTGCTCTCTTACCTATATAATTTGCCTTTAACTAAAAGACGCCACAAGTGTTGGTGTGATCAATTTGTTGATTATCTGGATCACGTTTGAATTCACAGAAAGCACGCTTCTATCGCTGCCCGTTAGCGAACACGATTTTCTCTTACGAGTTTACAATAAAGCTGGCTTTAGCCCTCTACTGATGCTGTATCACACTACGCCGTACTAATATTACACTATCCTCTGGCCGTCGGCTGGAGCTATGTAAATCAAGGGCACGAAGCCAATCCTGGCGAAGAGAATGATTCATGTACGCTAGAATTAGAGAAAATAGAGAAGAGGTACGTTGTGTCATGTTCAATCGTGCTCTCTGTGATACCAAGACATATCTTCATTGAAATAGTGCAACTCTAGTGGACCATGTTTTAGAACACAATGATTCATTTCAAGCGAGCAAGCTAGAATGATACATTGCAGCCCAATTCTAGTGGACAATGTTTAATCTAGAACAAAATGATTCAATCAAATACAGTAAGATAGATTAGCGTAGCACATTCTCATTAGGACAATGTATATTTTTAATAGTGTTCTTAATTGATTTGGTAAAGATTAATAAATGACAAAATTATATATTCTTTATTTTTACTCACCGATCCTTATTTGATGGTCAACTATTCTTCAATGACATGTTTTGGTGCTAGTATTGATATTACACCATCTTCAGGTCTGACGAAAACCAATGTAATTTATAGATATTAGACAATAAAATTGGAATTAATGTTTAACTTTATTAGCCCTACAATTTTATTGTCATATTTCTATATATTATTTTACAACTAGGCCTATATTGGTTTTAGTCATACCTGAAGATGGTGTAACATCAATAATAGCACCGAAACATGTCGTCATAGAAGACTAAGCTACTATCGAATAAGGAGCAGGGAATACAAATAAAGAAGATATAATCTCGACAATTTTTAGTCAAAAATAAGCTTATTCGACCTGAGCAAGCCATTTATATTAGTGCAGTGCAGTGCAGTGAGGCTTTAGTTGAATGCTGCGTCAATTTCAATCGTTAATAGGGTTCGTCATAGCAGGCAAAACTCAGAACCCGGCTCGCGCGAGGTATGGAATTAAAATGGGAACGAAAAGAACTACGATATGACAGAAATGTGTACAGTTCATTCGTATTTGAATAATTACATGACATTTTCCGTGGTGAATACGGGGAACAGAGGGACAAAGTTTCATGTAATTAACTACAGCATGTACCTATTAAGACAGAATAAAGATTTTTGTACACTGGTTAGCTGTTGCCATTCTAAAATCGCAAAAAATTGCCTTTTCAATGAAGTTTTTATCCAAATATCATTTTATATTCTAACAACGTTCAATATTAAGAACTTATATTAACTCCTTAATCTCCATTAATGTTTAATCATAGATGATCCACGTGAAATAGTGCTCGTGTAAATTTACTATTTCTAGCCGACTGTATCACAGAGTTAATTGACATATGATGCACGCTCTTATTTATTGTCTGCGAGACAATTTAATAAAATTATCAAGCTGCATCCTGAAGTATTTTTTTGGAAAGGTCAAACTTCTTAAACCGTGTTAGTTCCGGTGATTGCTCACATTAAAAGTTTATATATGGGGTTAAGTCCTTGAGCAACATTTATTTGCATCAAGGTAGTCATTTATAATGTTTTCATTTGAAGAGAGAACTATTTGGAATTAGAGTCACGTCGGAAAATTCCGAGACTTTCAAATATTGATTTTGTTAAATGTGGGGCTTTTTTAACAACAACGCGTGTTCAACTACTATACAAACTAAACTTTCGTCCCATTTAATTCCATCCGTAGGAGCGCAATTGTTAATTTCTCATCACAACATTGTTCCAAATTGAAAATGGTATATTTAACTCTGATGATAAATTAGCTGAGAGTTATGTTTATATCTGAGATTTTAACTCAGACAAATTAGCTTTGGTTTCTATAAAAATAAGTTATAATACCAAGTTTTTTTGCCTCATCAAAATAAGATTAGTTTTCTAGCTACGGTTTTATTTACTAAATTAAATTATTACTAAGTTTTATAATTAAATTTATTTAAATATTTCAGAGAATTATATCAGAAAACATATCTTATTTTGACTTTATTTCTTATGTGTTTTTTTCTAAAACAACTAATATCATTGACATAGGTTTTTGTAAAATCTTATTAACACATTTAAAGTAAATTCGAACACAAAACTATTAGACCAAAATCGAATAATGTATTAATGCAATGAGCTAGATAGGCACTAGCGTGCTTGACACTGAACCGAATTTTAATCCCAGTGGGTTGGAATTTTTTCCTCTCTCTAAGTCAAACACCAATTCACTTATTGTTTATTACTCGTCTCATAATTTTCCACCTAACCAATTAATGTAACACCTCTTGTAGTACAAATATTAATACAATTATTAATATAATGTTAAAACAATTTCATTTCAAACTTGTCTAACATCTATGAAAACATTTTAAATCTCTAATGCACAATTCTTGGGCTCTAATTACAAAATCCTACTTTCATTGCTTCCTTTTTATATTTATAATTATATACACCTACGATATACGCTAACCATTAATGGTCGTTAGGTTCGAATGACTTTGGTCTACAATTAAAAAATCCATAAACTATTATTTTCTAAAAATTAAAAATGTTTAAAAATACGAAAGTAGTATATAAATATTACCACATACATACATCCATACATATATGCATATATAAATACATGCTTACATGCATGAATGCATACATAGATCCATGCATCCATCCATGCATACATACATATATACATACATTCATACATACATATATACATACATTCATACATACATATATACATACATTCATACATACATACATACATACATACATACATACATACATACATACATACATACATACAATACATACATACATACGTACGTACCTAACTAATAACGCTGTTCCCTTACGAGGTAGGCAAGAAACTATGCATATATCTCAAAATACAACTCCGTACTTATCCATCCTCACTAGCTTTCTCCACACTTCCCTATCATTATATACTTCCTTCGCTTCAACAACATCCATACACCGATTCATACATGCTTTTTTATTCTTAAAACTGTTTATCCTTTTCACTCATTCTTCTATTACATTTAGCCACGTGTTACATGGCCTACCCCTTCCTTTTGATCCATACACTCTACCTTCATATATTTACTTCCTCACTCGATTCACACTCATCCTCTCAACATTCCCAAATCAAACCAAACCAAACCAAAACAACGTAACATGTTTCTTTCACAATGACCTCTTGGATTCCATTTCAAACCCCACTCCTTCAGTACCCATTCATCAATGGCTCTGTCCATACGTGTTTTTCCACATTTATTTGTTTCTTAGATATTGAATTCTAACTGAATTTATTATTGAAATAAATACAGAAATTTGACATAACATTATATTGTGGTAACATGAAGGTAAAATAAAATAAGATATATCAATCCCTAGCAAACTTAAACCTTTGATAGGATGGTAAGTTTTTCACGATTAACTTATCAAAAATATTATAAATAAGTTGTAAATGTAACACAAAATTACATTTTTAATTTTTCACATATAGTAGATAGTTTTATTATTTTATTATTATAGTCAAACAATGGTTATTAAATATCTTAATCAGAGGGTTAGGGAAAAGTCTTCAGTCTCGTCCTGTCCTGTTTTCCTGGTGAAGGAATTAGACTAAAATAAATATGAAACGTTTCTCCTTGCTCATAGGCATTTTGTGCTTTTGATGCTCGTTTTTCTCAAAATAGATAGTTAAAGAATTGTATTTATTTATTTAAATATCTCTTTTTATTCTGGAGAAGTGAAGATGTTACACCTTATCCTACACTCGACCAGGATACAAAATGATTCATAATTAGTATAAAATAAGTAAATTAATGAACCAAAACGTTGATAAAACAAATCTTAATCTTAAATAATCACAAAAATATCCTACAATTCAACCAGAATGACCGCTCATCAAAACTAACTATTATTTTTACAAGATTTCTTAGCTTATATATTATGGGATTAACATGGTTAGCTAATGATCCATCTTTACAAAGTAAAACATACATAGAACCTCGTATTTTGTCGAGAGCAAAGAGGCACAGGCCTTCACACATGTCTTAACAAGAATTTTAACCAGGATTTTTTTGATATTTTTTTAGCACCACGTGTCACACTACCTATTCAGGTTGAATGCATATACATACTAACTACGCAACCATTGAGAATAAGCCACTCTCTATACACCCGAACGAGATTCGAACACTGATCTTTCTGTCATTAGCAGTCTAGTTTGATGCGATTTTGACGCCTTAAATCATTTGGTCACTGAAGAGGGTCTTTGTTATTTGTTTAATAGTATAATTCACTTTGGGCGTTCATATCTTTTTTAATTCATTGGAGTATTTAGCGTGGCTTGTAAATAATATCACACAATATGGTGGCAAAAAATAATATATATTTTTCCTGAAATTTTACTCGCTATTTTACTAAGAAATAAATAACACGCAAAATGAAATAAAACAGAACACATTTGTATGTTTACTAAACCATAGTATCTCTAATATTCCCTTCATACGTTTGACTAATCGAAGAAAATTATTAGCCTATTAATTGTATGCTTCATATTTACATATTTTAGACTATTCTCTTATAAATTTACATGTGCCCTGGCTGTGACTGATATGAAATATAGTATAACCTCACTAATCCGTTGCCTGTGGGACTGGGAGTGTGGTCGGAACGCAACAAAGGTCAGATTATCAAAAGAAAACTAAATATTTACAGAATTGTATTACATACACACATACATAAGGCAGTCTAAAATAAAATCAAACCTATACAGAAACACATTTTTAAGTGAAACAATCGGTAATGTTCTTTTGTTTGGCAGATGACAGTCTAGACCTAGCTGTAATGTTCCTCCATTTATTGATCCACAAGATATCCATAGGTGTAGAGCTTTCGTTCTGTTCTATGTATTGAAGAGCAGCATCAATAGCTTTCTTGGCCTAAGGATTTGATACATGGGCAGGCGATTTGTCATCCTCATCATCATCAGGACCTTCATTTACGGTTTCTTCATGGACTTGCGAAACAGCGGCAACGATCTCATCGTAATTTAGTTCTTCATTTGTTTCACAATCATCATCACATTTAGTAAGCCACTCATCAACGTCATTTGCTTTGATATCATGTAAAGTTTGTAAGTCGTTGACAATTTCCACCGTGTCTGTGTCTTGCGCATTCCCTCACTCTCGATCATCACTTCCGGACAAAGTTTACGCAAAGATTTTTGCAGTATGTCAGGTTTCATTCCATTCCATGACTTGGCTATTGAGTAAATTTCATTTTTGATACTTATGTATTTCATGGCTTCAAAAGGGCAACAGCTCTCTCCTGGTTTTTCTAAAATTGAGCTGGTGTATTTTTGGCGATAATGCCTTTTCAGCCACTCGATCACGTCTTGATCCATCAGTTGTATAAGAGAAGTTACATTGGGTGGAAGAAATGCTACTCTTATTTAATCTTTTACCATTATTTCTTCAGAGGGATGCGATGGAGCGTTATCCAACAACAGCAATAGAGTGCGAACAGGAAGTTTTTGGGTCTTTAAGTTTTTTCAACAGCAGGCAAAAATTTGTAAAAAAAAACATGACTTAAAAAGATTACAGTCCATCCAAGCTGATTTTCGGTTGCGGTAATAAACTGGTAGTAATGATAAATTAATGTTCTTGAACGCCCCTGGCTTTTTTGGACTTGCCATTGACAAAAAGCTGAAGCTTGTGTGTCCCATTAGCATTGCTTCAAGTAGCAATGGTTATCCTGTCTTTGGCAACTTTTGATCCCGCCACGGTCTCATTTGATACAGCAAGTGCTTTTGTCGGTAGCATTTTATAGTTTAGGCTAGATTCATCTATATTATAAATTTGGTCAGTTGCCAATTCATATTCTTCAAAAAAAATTTTAGATTTCAAAGAAAACACTTTTCATGCCTCGTCATCAGCTGATAATTTTTCACCTGATATTGCGCAATATCTAACGCCATGAAGGGCTTTCCACCAATCAAACCAACCTTCACTAGCTGTAAACTCACCTTCTGCTATCCTACCCTCGCTCCCCATTTTACCAATAATACCTAGTCTATAATATCTTATCAAGCTTCCTCACATTAAAAATATATTATCTTTGATAACTCAATAATAAATGTTCTACAGAGTAGTGAAATTATATCGTATATACAGTTTCAAACCTACTGTTCCTACTCTGGTCACACTCCAAGAACCAGCTATCACAAACTCACACTGTCTAGAGAGAATGTATTTTGATATCCTAAGAAAAGGGTGCTAAACAAAACCATTTGTGTCACAATGACAGTGCATTGGGTGACCTGGTGGTCTATGGGTAAGGTGTCGGACTTCTGTGCTGAGGGTTTGGGGTTCAATCCTCGGTCCCGGCACATATTTATCTGATTAGTAAACACTTTCTTCACCTCTGACAAGACATTTTGTGAATGTGGGGAATGCCAGGCCTCCACCGTGGTTTGGATTCCACGTTAAACTGTAGGTATCCACGTTAAACTGTAGGTCCTCCATATCATCTCACAATCACCCTACCATTACACATTAGCGTAAGTGCGTACAACCCGAACAGGTAGTAAGGCGCGGAGCTAATAATAATAATAATAATAACAATTACAGCGCATTATTTGGGAAACTGTCACTTGGCATTCACGCAAATAAAATGTAATCTTAAACCGCATATATTATTTGCTAAAATTTATCATACAGTAAGAGATCAACCAACGAGGAGTTAACACACTGTTTTTTTTAAATAAGTATTTGACTCGTTATGTAAAGACCTATTCTGTCGTTTCACATAACTAATGTCACGTTGGCTACTGCCCGACATATGAAAGAGACAAACTGGTCGTTCTAACTTACACAACGGTAGATTGTAACAATGGTGGATGGGGGAGTCATGTATTTATCACCTGGACACGGAGCAGAAGAATTGAGCTTATCAAGTTTGTGTAAAACCCCCACCAAGGTAGTATTGTATCACATTAACACTTGCTAGAACAAGAGACATGGGTGGTAATTGGACCTGACGCTATCTCGCTGCATGCCCCGGCCTAGTTGCCAGTGAGCTAGGAGGGCGCGCAGGCGTTATATTCGTTATCTGGCACATTGTTTCCAGTTAGCGTATCCTGGCCATTCATCACCCCTTGCCAGGGCTGGAGCGAAGGGGGGTATGGGGGGTGGAATGAGAAGGGGGGGGGGGAGAATAGCCCAGGCGAG